>JAVMKO010000007.1:59189830-59239830 GCA_032164245.1 Sternotherus odoratus | reverse complement strand
TATTTTATAGAATATTTAAAACACAGCAGCATTACATATAGCTGAAATGCACTATTTAAATACTTATGTTAGCATGCACCTATCTGTTTAAATGTTCATCAATCTTTATGAATACAATTACAAACATAATTTACTAATTTATCTCTATAATTACATTTATAATTAGAACACAATAGATGTGAGTGTATTTACATAAAGAACAGAATTAGGAATTTTTTTAGTTCCATATTTAATTACAGTTATGCCTTATATGGATTCCATTTGTTTTTTCCTTTAAAAAAAACCCAGAGAGGTGCCCAAACATTTCTGAGCTTCCAGTAATGCATTAAAATGTATCTCGGCTTCTCTGTACACAGTGAAATGCTTGCTGAATGCAAAGTGAGGGAGGATGAATTTCTCCAGGTTCTGTACGTCTGATCTCTCAAAACCTTCAAAATCTATCCTTGATCTCAGCAAACACAGCAGAGCACAATGTTATTTATGCATTCATTTATCTTTTCATCAAGGGCGGCTTATGTGGTCTTTACTGACTTTGGTTTCTCATCATCATCACAGATCAGCATCTGCATTGTGTGCACTTGTAACAGGGATAATGGATCTCACTTACAATACCTACAAACTCAGCTGAGAGCCATGCAAAGCAAATGGCCATAAATGCACCCATCCTGGCCCAAGTCCTGATGAATAAAAATGAAGATCTTGTCAAATAATAAAGTGACAGGTTAATTTACAGCATGGAATAGTGTGAACAGGGAAAGCACTGCTTTTCCAATCTGTATGAACGGTGCCACCTATCTGCAGATTAGCAGAAAGCTTCAGATATACTAATTCAGAAATCAGGATAAACACATGTGATGTTGCTCAGTTTTGTAAATATCAGAGGAATGGAATTGATGATAAAGGAAAATGCGAGATTAGACACACACAGTTGCTTTCGAACCAAAAAAACAAGATTTTCAACAAAGGACTGCCGTATCAAACAGTAATAAAGAGCCTCAAGCAGTTGTCTGTGCTCATGCCAGTTTTCATGCTTTAATTCTGCTGCCCTGTGGTTCTTAGCTTTGACATTGAGATCTGCACGGCCACCAGAGATAATTATTTCAACCTTCAGGCCATCAGGCGCTTATTTTTGATCATGGATATGTAAGAGATGTTTTTTTGCTTCCCAAGCTTGCCAAGTGGATATCAACAGAAGGATAAAATAGGCAAAAATGGTAAGCATTTTAAGAGAGACTGCAAACACCAGGCTGTATAAATGTTAGTTTCCCGGGTAGTTTTACAGGCATTGCTGTTACTGAACATTACCCCATTAAATATTAAAAAACACACACAAATATTTTAATTGATTTGAATTTCTCATTCCAAGATTGTTACAAGACAAAAATAAAAAGTGTGCTTTGACTTTATAATACTGCCATCAGTAATAGTGTTCCAATGGCCTCTAAGCCACTAAAACAATTTGCACACCCTGAACCCACCTTTAATACACCTTTTATAGTGATTCAGAGAAATTACAGTAACTTCTTCATCAACGCCTAATACAAATAAGCTAATTGGTACTGTAACTACTCCCTTGTAAAATGTCATTTTTGTAGAACACCAGTTTTAAGATACTCATCTTTAAAAACGGAATTTATATATGCAACTCATATAAACTATCAATCACTAATTAATCCTCAATGTTTTATTGAGATATATGATATAGAAGATCATATGCAATTAAGTGACAGTATAATTCAAAAGTTTAATGTGCCAACAAAGCACAAAGCTTTAATACTAAGAGTTCACTGGACAACAACAGTGATATTTTTAACAGGAGGACACATTTTAGATTCTATTTCAGGATAAGAAATTCAAATTCCTTTGCATTTAAATTAAAATACTCAAGGACATCAAAGCACTTTACAAATATTAATGAATTAAGTCACATATCATCCCTATGAAATTGGAAAGTGTTATTTCACACGTGTACAAACTTGAATTACTGAAGGTTGAATCTATGGTCGTTCAAGAAGTCCACGACAGAGCTGAGGATAGATCTTCTGAATGCTGTACTTTAGTGGGGTACCCACCATCAGTTTTAAAAATCAGAATCAAAGCCTACAAATGTTATTCTGAAGTATAATAGATTTGCTATATAGGAAAATCTCTTCTGACCCTACAGTATTTTATAATACAACTGCCAAACTAAACAGATCAGTTTGAAAGAAAATACCAAATCCAAATTACTGTATTTAGTTGTATAAGGAGAAAAAGGGAAAACTTAAGCCATCATACAAGGAGAAATCAAAGAGTTATTTCTACTAAATAAAATAATGATAATTTTTGTCTTTAAACATACGGGACTCGATCCTTCAGTTGGATCTGCATACGCAGACCACTGGTACCACACAGGTGCCAGGGACTTGGATGAAGGACTGGGGGGAGGGGAGGGTTCTGAGTATGCCTTTGAAGCTATAATTTATATTGAAAATACTGATTGTAGAAGCCATTTTTACTGTATATATCCACAACAAAATGTAAGGAAAAAATGAAATTGCTACCTCAGACATATCTTGGAACTTTGCATCCACTAGACTGCTCCACTCCACTGTTAAACTTTTTTTTAATTAACAAAATGTATTGATTTTTAGAATGTATACACCAAAGTTACAGTTAAGATTTGGAAACCGTGTCTGTATTTAAAACATTTTTCTTTACAAAACTGAAAAGAAACATGAAAGTTCCCATTTTACATCAAGAAACGTGTGTAAGAAAGAGCCCTTCTCACAGCTAGCATATTTAATGTGTTCCTGCAAATGCTCTGATATATACTCATTCTCCTTTATTGAACAGCAGGAGCCAAAATTAATGTCATCCTCAGGCAGTTGAAACTTTTACATTTTCCCTTCTGTAAAACACTAATTTAATAAAAATATGAACTCCCCACATGTGAGCACAAAGTATTTTTCAGTTCATTGTGCCCATTTTTGGATAGATATTTTTGTTTATCATCTGTTTGCACTTAAGAAAGATAAGCTACCTTGGCAATCAGGGATCTAAACAGCTGGAAACATGACTAGATTTTGCTGAAAAAGGAACTTTCTCTGAGCCACAGATTTTTTTTTAAAGATCCAGTAGAGCCAATAAGGATTGAAACAGTTAATTCTAGGCGATAGGTGATACATATTTGCCTATTAAACTGACAAATAAGGACATATAGTGATGACCATCAAAAGAAAACGAAAGGAGTAAGAAAGCTGACACCCCAAAAGAGCTATACTCCAACATCGAAAACTTCAAGCTATATCAAGTAAGAAGTATATAAAAAAAGTAAATTTCTGGTCAACTCAAGTCCTTCCTACTTCAATTGAAAATCTAAGCTATAGTCTGACAGTACTGAAGAGGGTGAAACTCCAGTGCAGCAAGCATTTATACTTGTCCCTCCAGCCAACCCATTAATGTTAATGCAACTCCTCCTCCTCCTCACATGCTTCAGAGAAACATATGCTAACGTGCATTATTAAATTGGGTCCAGTGTGCTCAACATCAACCCCAGGACTGCGATCATAGTGCCTTATACCTTAAGATTGCAAAGCCTTTTACAAATACTACTGAATGAAGCCTCACAATTTCTGTGAAACACAAATTCAGAGCTGCTAAGTTTTGTGCAGCTCTCTGTGTTAAATTTCTTGCAAGTGACAAAGTCACTAATTTTTCCCTTGGGTTCCCCCAAGCAATACGACAGGAGTGGGAAGCAGAAAGCTATCCTTTACACCCAACAGGAATGGCCTGGGGAAGCCAGGGTTGACTATCTGGTTTTTTAGGTTCTTATACTGAGTCTATCACCATGACATGTGAGCCTGTTGGGGGAGTCCAGAGAAGCCAGAGAGGACTAGGATATTGGACATAGTCATGGGCATGAGGACTAGGATATTGGACATGAGTATGGGGGAAGAAGCCTGGGGGCTTGGTATGGGGTAGGAGGAGGAGGAGAACCTCAGGCTTTTGAAAGCAAGTCAGGAGATCCTGGAGCAGCTGGTTGCTGTAAGGCAGGAACAGTTTGCAGCCTTTGCTCCCCATTAATTCCCAATCCTCTTTAATTTGCTCCTCATTAATGCCCAATCCCAATAGTTTCCTGAATTCTGCTTCCATTTATTGTCTTCTTTCACTTCCTACCCCCACCACTCCCTCAGCCTCGCTCCTCTTCAACCCTCATAACTTCCCAATCCCAGTCTCTGTTTCCCACATGTTTCCTCAGCACCCTCAGAGAAAGCATAGGCCCATCACTAGGAGAGAAGATAATTTCCACATCCCGAGTGCTGGCTTTTCAGTGACCCCAATCGTTAGGAAACTGCTTGGGAAACCTTTAGGCCCTGAAGCCCTTCTTGGATGTGTATCATTCCAGCAAAAACATAAAGCATGCACGACAGAGACAGGAGAAATTGAAAAAACATTTGAATGTTGTGACCACCACATGATGTTTGGCAGCTGTGATTATCATTCCTTCTACAGATGCAGAAGGTGAAACTCAGGGAAGTGAAAGGCCTTGCCCAGAATCACACAAGAATTCTGTGGCAGAGCTATGAACAGCAGCTAGATCTCAGCATCATACATTAACCATATAACCATCAGCTATATTCCTACAGCTATATAATTTATGATTGGGTCAACAAGAAAGCATAGTCAGAAACCAACAGGATTCAGATTAACTAAAACACACTATATCTAATCTCTCTGGCCAACACTAGTTCTAATTTCATTTAAATGTCCACACCTGTAATGAACTGTCAGCCAGTAGCGAGACTGGAGAAATTGCATAAGGAAAAAAAGGAGGAGCACTGGAAAGGAAACAGGTTTGTATATAGCTACTTCCCAACAAAAACACATGAAGCTGAACAAGGAGAGGTGCAAAGAGATAATTCTGATTGTTCTGTGTCTTCTGGGGAGATCCAGGGGAAAAAACCCACAAGATCCAACAAAGGAAATATTGGACCTTTAATTTATGATAGACAGATGAGGCAGGCTAACAGGCAATCAGCATAAAGGTTACTGAGGTGTGTTAAGAGAAGTAAGGGATCTGAACATCATGGAAACACATAATAGGTACTGGAACTATGGATGCCGCACCCCCTGGATTGAAGTGGTTTTCATTATACTCAGGATTTACAATTTCATTTAATGGCTCTCGGCACCCCCACAGTAAAAACTGTTCCAGCACCCCTGAAACATCAAAGTGTGTTGCATGAGGGAGCCCAGTCTATCCAAAAGGAGAATTTGATTGGGAAAGGTAAGTCTCGCTTAGGTCAAAGTCATATTTGAGTTCCTGAAACATTTACTGAGACAAATAGTCAGTGCCAACATATAATTATCATCCAAATACTCCAGTCCTGTGGTTTTAGTTATGGAGCAAATTTGTTTGGGAAGGGCAATTAAAATATTAGGATAATATTGCTGGATACAAAGAGAACATACACTACTCTATTACAAATCCTTAACTGCCTGCATTGGAAGCATTAGTAAGAATCAAGGCTTATTTGCATGGGGTAGCATATATTGTTACTTTTTATTGAGGAAAAAAAAGTCTGGTGAAGACAGTAGGTCGATATGTTTTTCTTTTGCTACGTGTGAGGCAAGATTATGAGGCATGAGGAGTTCTGTGAGGGTACACAGCATATTTAACTACAAAGACTATCCACATCCAATTAGAACAAAATTTGCACACAAAAGAGTTGGTGATAGATTAGACATTCTATGGACACCGAAAAAGAATATATGCTGAAAAAATTGAAGTCTAACTGCATTTTGTTTATATCTAATGGGAGAAGAATGAAGCATCAGGGAGAACAGCAGAACACTTAAAGACATGCCATTACTGAAAATAGGAATTTCTCTTCCAGATTTTACCCAAAGAGGCTCCTGTAAAATAGCTGTTTATACCATATACTTGCTATGAGCAGAAATTAGCAGCTATCTTAATGACCTGAAAAGTACGTAGATGGACCCACCTGATACAACTTCAATAGCATATAAAGAGCACATTTAAAAATAATGATACAGCTGAATTAAGATAAATGTGATGCTATAGTGAGTAGTGCCAGATATATATGTGGGTGCCGACAGTAGTTATAGCTCAAAATAAAAAGTCTGAGAGAACAGGCAGATGAGAAAAAATATACTCTCAAAGTATGTACTCTGGTGCTTCTCAATAAATTATATTCAGTGCTTACTTACCAAGGCAACAGGCATGCCAGAAATAGCTAATATAGGTAGATTATAAACACACACACACCCCTATTTGTGTGCATGACTTTAAAAAAAATAAACCAAAAACCTCTAGGTATATGAAGTATAAATTTGGTTTGGAAAGAGCCATCCCTGAGGAAAAAGTGCACCTGAGTGATTCAGGAAAAATTATTTCTGATTTACTGAGTTATGACCCACTAAAACATTATTCACACTACATGCATGTTATATTTTATATATAGCTTGTAAAGTTCTGCTGGTAGAGAAGACCACAGTACATATATGTTGATAACTAAGGAAGTTTCACAATGAACGTTTTTGTGAATAGGTGAATAATTCACTGCACATCCTGGAAAGTAAAAGCTCTTAAATTTAAAAAGGGAAGGTTTCTCTCCTGTGGACTTTCCAAAGTGCCCAAATGAAGGGTTTCCTTCAACAGACTTCCCAATACCCGAGGGACAGGGTATTCTGATCAAGTTTAGTTAACCTAAATTTTTGATGGCCCATTGGGCTGCCACCATCCTATTGCCCCTATTCTGAAGCAAAAAGCCAGCTGCAAGGATACCTTTCTAAAACTTTTATTGCTGTCAGCATGGCCTTTCTACTCACCAGGTATCTTTTAGGAACTCTGGACTTCCTAGAATTAAATTAGTTTTCTGAATGTTCCCCTTCAATTGTTCTCATCTACCAATGTTCTCCGATAGATCTTTGGCCCCCAGAATATTTCTCTCTTGCCCTGTCTCATTACGCCTCTTCTTTCCTTCCCTCTCTCCCTTATCTCACACTATCATCACCTTCCCATACTTTCTACCCTCTCTGAACTACTCCAACAGTTCTACCGTGTCTTATTGTTTACCCTCTCCCTACCTCCCTCTCTGCCTTCCGCTTCTTCTCGGATTATATTCTTCCCCAATCTTGGCCCTGCTTCGATTCTCTACACTCTCCACCTGCCACACTTTCCCCTGCCACCAATTCTGATGACCGTGTCCCTCCCCCTCTAACCTCATGCCTGTTTCCACCCTCCCTCTACTCTTTCTCCTGCTCCCTCTGGAATGCTTGCTCCCTCCCATCTCCTCCACCCTGAAAAATCTCCACTGCCATCTACAATCTCTTTACTTCCCATACTGCCATCTACAATCTCTTTACTTCCCATTCTTTCCACCTCTTAACCCACTCTGATACATTTCTGGTGCTGCTGCACTAAAGCACCTACTTCTTTTCCTCCCATTTCCCCAGCAGAGTCATTTTCCAAAAATCATGGTGGGGGGGAAGGGAGGAGAGAGGAGAGACCGTTTCTTATTTCCCAATCGTGCCACATCTAACTTCTCCTCACCTTATATACACTGGGGAGAAAAGCCTTAAAACTGACCAGATTTTTTCTTCCTTCGATGCTGAAAATATCCCAATTTGTCATTTACAACATATTTTTTCTAATTGTAATTTTAATTTCTGTAGTGGGGGTATCTATTTCTATGCATTTTTAACATTTTCCAAGACTTTCTCTTTTTCTTCCTTTTTCTAATACAGGTAATACAAACTATTCTTCCCAGCAGCAGGGCTTAAAATAATATCCACGGTTGTCTATTTATGGGCTAGATGATCTCTCAATCCCACAATAGTTGGGAGATGAAGCAACATGCCTCTATTCCCTACCATCCAACAGACAGTAGCTCAACCACTAAAGACTAATAAATGGGTTTTCAGGAGTTCCAGCTCTGCAAGTGAGAGTTGATGGCCTCCCTGGCACTGGAAGTGAGAATCAGTTCATTAGGCCTTGGTATGCACAGGGAATCAGACCATGGGAAAAAACACAGTAGGCCTGCTGGAGAGATGTTAATAGTACCAGAAGTGGAAGTGGCATGGCTAAACAAAATGGTCCCACTTTAAAAACTTCCAGGACTGCTTACTTAAAGCTTAAATAATTTTCTTGTGTGTCTGCATTGGCTGCCAATTGGAACAATTTTCAGGTGATGGGGTCATCATTTGAGAGTACCTTCAGTAATGTATTTATGATGTAATTTTATTAAACGAGTACTAAAACTGAAAAGGAAAGATGAGATACAACGTATGATTAAATGCAGCATATACAATTCTAATTGTATATTTCTAAAGAGGAGAAGGTATTAGGTTGTGCATAAAAGTGAATTATAGGACTTCAAATAGGTTACTAGCAGAGTTTCTCAAGGATTGGTTTTGGGTCATAAATACTTAAATAATTATTCAATATTTTATTAAGAACCTTGGTGCAAAAAGTAGGAGTTTGTTGATAAGCTAAGAGGCATCATCAATACAGAGAAGGATCAGATCATACAGGAAGATGTGGATGATCTTGAAGGCTGAAGTCACAGAAATGGGATGGAATTTAATAGGACAAAGTGCAAGGTCATGCACTTACGGTCTAAAAAGAATTTCTGCTATAAGCCGATTCAACATTTGGAATCAACAGAGGAGACACACCTGGGTGTGGATGACACCAATGAGATGTGGTTGTAAAAAAGGGAAATGTGATCATAGGCGAGGCATTTCCAGTTGAGATAAAGGAGCATAATGCCATTTTATAAGGCACTGGTAAAATTTAATTTAGAATAATGTGTACAATTCTGGTCACCCATGTTCAAGAAAGATTAAATTTAAACTGGAACAGATGCAGATAAGAGTCACTAGATTGACTGTGGGAATGGAGGGCCTATTTTATAAAGAGAGACTGGGAGCTTGGGTTGCAAGTGTGGGTAACAGGGATCAACAGCTGAGGGGCTCACTTCCAATTTATGTCTTTTGTTCCTAAAGGTCTGGCTTTAGGGTCGCAGCCATCCACTTGTAGGGGGCAGGAAGGGATACATCCCTTCCACACACCTCGGAGTATATTCTGGTTTTTTTAAAAAAAATAATGTTTCCTCTGAAGCATCAGGGATGGCTATGACTGGAGATGGGACACTGGGCAGGGTAGTCCAGGACTCTGAGCTGGTATCCAGCATTCTCTCTCTCTCTCTTTCTCTCAGGTGCTTTGGCAGTCTGGTTCTTCCTCAGATGTTAGGGTCTAACTTATCACCATATGTGGGATCAAGAAGAATTTTTCCCCCAGGTCAGATTGGCAGTGACTTGGGGGGACAGTAGAGAGAGGTTGCCTTCCTCTGCAGTTTGAGTGTAGGTCACTTGCCAGGATCATCAGGGTATATCTCATTTAATCATTTCTCTGCCACTGCTGGGGCCACGAGCACTGTTGCACTTTGGTCCCTCCTATTCTCTGCCTCTGAAACATAATAATCACCTGTGGTTCTCATTTACTTTGGTCTCATGTTGTTGGGTTTAGTGTGTGGGTGGTGGGTCATGTTGATGGCCTGTGATATACAGAAGATCAGACTCTCTAGATGATCTAGAGGCTCCTTCTGGCCCTGAAGTCTATTAAGTAAGTACTTGTTCTATGTTATGCCTGTCTACACTATAACTTTTAAACCATATCTAAGAAAGCAACTCTAGTTCAAAAATAGTCAATATGGTTTATGATCACACTACAGGGATTTTTATAGGCATGTCAAAGGACTCAACTAGAGAGAAATTTTAATCATGGTTCTGCTGAATACAGTTCATTTTAAACCAGTTTACGCTAATGCGGACAGACTATATTGGTTTGTGGCAGAACCGTGTTAATCAGTCCCTGCTGGGCAATCTTACAAAGCATAACAGAATGCCAACCATGGAGTTCATTCATTCTTTCAGTTTTATGCCAGTATATCTCAGTTTAGTAAAGGAAAACTGGAGTAGCACTGTGATGAATCAGGACCAGGTGTTTTAATAGAATGTTCTTCCAAAGTAGGGGGGAGGAACACAGGTTTGCCATTTGCACATCCCTACACTTATTTGGACTGAATGGGCCAAATTCATCCTTGGTGTTACTCAGTGAAGTTAATTAACCAAGGATGAATTTGTCCCAATGTGTGACTCTTCAAGTGCATGGGGTGAGCATCTGCCCTCAAATTGCTGGAAATAACTCAGTTTTAATGGCCAGATCCTAGACAGATTTCCATAAACTGGTTTTAGTTTTAAAACACTGCTTTTCTCTCTGACATTCCTGGCCAGCTGGTTGTCAATTACAATGTCAGGAGGTCTACTTGCTGAAGAACTGAGCATAGAGCAGCTTTCTTTCATTTTGTCTTTATGATTACCTGTAGAAAAGAGACAGGGTCCATATAAGTAAGACATTCGACTCCTGCTGCTGTTCAAATGCACAGACAGTCTATAACTGGTGTGATGCCATTGTTCATCTCATATCCATTCCCATTCACCATAGGAACTTTGGCATCATCAGGACAGGCAACATGAACAAGAAGAAGAAAGAAGGGAAAAGAGCATTTGGCCAGCAAGGCTCACAGTCAGGGCCATAAATGCTGCTGCTGCTACTCTGGTTGGCACACACAGTCAGTATAAAAACACTCAACTATAGCTCTGCCTGGGGATAAGGCCCTTCATATTAACATTTTTTAAAGGGGCTAACTTGACACACCTTGCACCTTATTATCCCAAGTATAGAGTATATACTAAATATCAGGAAAAACTTATTCACTATGATATGTCATAGGATGTGGAAAAGTCTCCCACAGGAAATGGAGGAAGCACCATGGCTTGGAACATTTATATAAACTTGGATTGCATGAAGCACTCAATAGTATAATGGAGAGACCAGTGCTGCACTGTCAGGGGGATAAGAAGATCTAAAAGATATTTTCTCCATCTGATTCTATGGATCATTAAAGTGTACAAACTGTAGCTAGGGATGTGGGTTTTCTGATAGATTTCATGATCTTCATTCATCCAGAGAAAATTCTACAGTTGAAGGTGGAGAAAAAAGAGAGAGAAACACAAAGCATGTGCCTTTTTATGGTTATTGTTTTTCCACTAAGGATGTTACCAATATCTCTACATTCTAAGAGAGACTGAAGTAACCTAGAGAGGCCCCACATATTACAACACTGAAATAAAGAGGATCTTAAAAGCACTGTCACGAGTCCCAGCATCAAATTAAATAAAGGAAGAACAGAGTCACGTGTCCTTGGGGGAAGAGTCAGAAAATTGTGAGGTTAGTGGCACTGATAGTGGGGCTAATAATGTCACATTGAAGACGACAGACTAATATGTAACCTAAACGTTGCTTATAGTGTCAATCTAGCAAAGGAGAATTTTTCAGGGTGCCTTACAGAAGTTAAAAAGAAGAAGTATCATTTCATCAAATAACATTTAAGTGAGAATCTAGCCATTTGGGCAATATTTTCAACATTTCAGCAAAACAGCTGGATGGCAGCTAAAGCATGTGTCTAAAATGCAATTTTAGTTATTTATAGATGCAGGGAAGAAAACTATTTTGATGCTCGTTTCTAAGGATAATACAGTGCCGGAGCACACTCATATTTGTAGATGTTGTATTCAGAAGTGTACATTGTGTGAGCTTTTACCTAAAAGTCACAGCACTGGTAATTTATGATGAATAGCTCAGAAATCAGCAGGCTGTGTTTTGTACAGATGCTCTACATGTAGTTAATATAATCAGTAGGTTCAGGGGCAGATGGATCACGTGTTGGAATGTATTTGGTTTTAGAATATAGGTGCTTAAAATAATTTCTGCTTAAAGTTATAAAGGAAAGGCAGCATGTTGTTTAAGCACTGAAGTGGAAATAAGGAACTCAATTCTAATTCCGGCTGTGTCACTGACCCAGTGAATGGTGTCAAGACATGGCACAGTCTTGCTGTATCTCAATTTCCCTATCTGTGAAAGGGGAATAAATAATATTGATCTTTTTATTTTAGGAAGTTTAGATTGTAAACTGCTTGGGACAGGTAAAGTGCCTTATCAGAGCATTCTTTCTTCTTTTAGTATGTGTCACTGTGGATCCCACTTTAGGTGACTGGCAAGCAGTATCCCCCATGGACAGTGGAAATGAGAATTATCAACTGCCAAAAAAAAATGGGAGTACTACTCTGTTGAACTTGCCCACATCAAAGGTGTAATGTTTGACAAAGTCAGTGGGTTGCTCCATGTTGTGGCTTTTTTATTTTTTTATTTTTATTTATTTACAGTTCCTTGATATTGGCACGTTTCTGAAGCAGACTGAAGATCCTGCATGTGACCTGGTGAAGTGTGCCTTCATGTTCAGAGGGTGAGGCTCATCAGGCAACTGATAACGGGAAAAACATTGCATGATCCACTTAGAGACTCTATGCAACAAAATAGCTTGGCCTTCCACTGAGCCAGATATGGCAACAAAGGGATAAGGAACAACTACCTTGTCCCTGTGAAAGGTTGTGTAAGTAAATTCAGCCACAAGGGTGTAGAGCTTGTTGACCCTTTGCACTGAGGTAATGGCAACCAGAAAGACAATGTTGAGATTCCACTTAGGAATCAGGTTTTTAACAGGTGAGTAAGCATGCAGGAGGTCCTTGTGGAATTTTGACATTGTTAGAGGTAAGAAGACAGAATACACCACTATTGAAGCATAACTTGCTGATATTACTGCACCGTGGACTTTGGGAGAATATAGTGCCACATCTCGGCCTTTTGGCTAAGATCATGTGTTGTTTCAAGGGCACCATCCTGTTGACAATCTTTGGTATCAGAGCCCCAACTAGATTCAGATTATGCCCATACAGATAGCTGTTTCCATTTGGAGGACTGCTGATGGCTTCCTGCTCAGTATGAGAATTTGTTGAACCTACCGAGAACAGTATGTTAGCAGTGCTCAACCAGCCGACATCCAGCCATCATGTATAGCAACTGCGGAACAGGGTGCAATACCTTGCTATGGTTCTGAGATACAATATCTAGGCAGATTGGAAAGTGGACTGGAAGCCAAATGGATATATTCAAAAGGTCTGACAGGCAAAATTGCCTCAATCAGTAAGGCACTGTTAGTATCAGCATGACCTTGTCCCGTCTGACTTGGGATATCACTGTGGAGATTAGGAGAATCATGTGAAAGGGATATAGGAGAACTGGAGACCTCTGAATCAGTGACTGTCAATGTCCAGAATCATGCCCCTATTGGAGCAGAAGTTTGGGCCCTGGGCCTTGGTGTTGTCCTCAGTGGCAAACAAATCTATCCCAGGAGTCTCTCTGCAGTGATTGCACATGGTTGGTTACTGCATGCCTGCCTAAGAAGTCTACTAGGTAACCACTAGTACCTGGAAGATGCAGAGCCAGTGAGTTACCTGGCAGATAGAGATGACACCAAGTCTACAGCCTGATGGCTTCCTGGTAGAGAGTGCCTCTTTGCTTGTTTATATTGTCCATTAAGATTTGCATTGTAGAGCTCCATCCAGGTCAGCTGGATGACTCTGAGCATCAGGATAGACATATGCATCTTCAGAGATGATTACTTGTAGTTCACAAGGAGTCCGAGTAGGGAAAACAGGGACAGGATGTATCCTAGGGCTGTCAAAGTCTCCCGCTAAGATCTGCCCCGATCAGCCAGTTGCCCAGGCATGGGTAGACACAAATTCCCTTAACTCCTTAAATGCACTGCCACTATTGTAAAGCATTTGCGAATACTCTTGGTGCTGTGGTGCATCAGAAAGGCAATAATCTGTATTGATAATGATTGGGTCCCACTGTGAATCTTAGGTACTTCCTGTGGGCTAGGCAGATGGCCATATGGAAATACACATCCTGCAAGTCAAAATTTTTTTGAAGCAGTCTTAAGATTGAAGAGATGGAGTGATGGAGGGGAACTTTACTGTCCTAAACCTGAGATGGCATATAGATTTGTTGAGTCTTCTCAGGTCTCGGGTATGACAAATAAGGTAAGTTAACACTGGGAATAGAAGTTCCTTCCCCTGAATATAGGCAGCACCGCCTTTCCAGCTCGCAGAAGAAGCAGAAAAGTAACAGACTCTTGCAAGAAGGGACGGAAAGGAGAAGTTGTAGGTTGGTAAAAAATGAAATTGAATCAAGTAGCACTGACCTGCCTCATGTTATGGCAGACAACATCTGGTGGAATAGGGTGCCGTGGTTTCTGAAAGTTGTGTTTTCTGGACTGGATCTGATATAATTTACAACAGTCCATTCAAATATGTGGATGTGCCATAGGAACAGAATGCATCACTGAGGTGGAAGAAGGCTGTTGTACCTTGGATTTTTCTTGGCCTGATATTCAGGTTGCCTGGAGCAATAGGAGTGTGTCCATTGCCTTGGCTGGAATTGAGAATGGTGTGGCTTGTGATTGGTTTGTAAATCCCCAGGGCAGCACAGGTGGCCTTCGAGTCCTTTAAACAGTGTTGAGTGCTCTCAGTTCACTCACAAAATAACTCCATGCCCTCAAAAAGCACCCTCCTTGATCGTAGCCTGTCACTCTACAGGAATTCCTGATGCTTCCACCCATGATTTTTTGTGACCATAGCTCTAGCCATGGAGTCAGAGGTATTAATTGGCACCCGTAAGGTTGTCTTGGCCACCAGCTGAACTTCCTTGATTATTTCCCCGAGTTCTTCACTGTCATGCAGGAGTTTCATGAGAAAGAGTGTCACTCTGTCCCAGGTTACGTCGTATTTAGCCTGTAGGACCCAGCAATTTAACACTCAGAATTGTAGACAGACCGAAGAGTAAAATTTTCCCGCAAATAGGTTGAGCCTTTTTGGGTCCTAGTCCTTATGGGTAACTCCTCTTTTATTTATATTTTTCCTATGTCACAGACAACCAATGAGCCTGGGTTGGGTTGGAAATGGAATTATATGAACCCTGTTTGAAGCATGTAGTACAACTTTTCTTCCTATTTTTGCTGTGGGCGTTGTCATGGCTGGCATCCACCACCAGGCTCTAATCGGGTCAATCAGTCCCTCACTTATGGCATGGGTGATCCTGGTTGGACTGGAAGATGTCCAAAAATGTGAACAATTTCTGAGATTGCTTTGATATGACCGATGTCTCTATTTCTAGAGTCTCAGCAATTCTCCTGACAAGCTCTGAAAGATTAATATATTCCAAACACAGAAGGGACCATTCAGATCATCTAGTCTGACCTGTATAACACAGGCCATAGAACTTCCCCAAATAATTCCTAGAAAAAAAATATTCAAATCTTGGATTTAAAAATGGTCAGTGATGAAGAATTTACTACAACCCTTGGTAAAGGGTCCAATTGTTCCAATGGTTAATCACCTCCGCTGTTAGAAATTTACAATGTATTTCCAATTTGAATTTGTCTAGATTCCACATCCAGGCATTGGATAGTGCCCTACCTTTGTCTGCTAGATTGAAAAGTTCATCATCAAATGTTTGTTTCCCCATGTAGCCAGTAATTAAGTCACCCAATAACCTTCTCTTTGTTAAACAAAAAGGATTGAGCTCTTTGAGTCTATTACGATAAGGCATGTTTTCTAATCCTTTAATCATGCTCCTGGCTCTTCTCTGAACCCTCTGCAATTTATCAACACCATTCTTGAGTTGTGGACACCAGAATTGGATACAGCATTCCATGCTGAACACAGAGGCAAAATAACGTCTCTATTTCCACTTAAGTGTATGCATCCAAGGACTGAATCAGCCATTTTGGGCTCAGCATCACACTGGGAAGCTCATTTTCAGCTGATGATTCATCACAACATACAAATCAGGATAGATTCTCCCATCCTGTAAGTATAGCCTACATTCTTTATTTCTACATGTAGTCATTTGGAATGATAGCAATGATAGGCAAGCACTGAAAGCACAGGAGAGACAGACTGTCTGCTGTCAGTTCCAGTGCCTAGCTCTAGCCCTGAGCTACAGCTGTATGGAAAGTCCTGCTCAGCCCTGAGGTTATTCATGTCCATGGCCACAAACTCAGGGAATTTACATGTGAAGCTCTAGAAAGTCTCTACTAGCCATGTAAAAACTGATTTTTTTCAAAATCTTATAAAGTGGCCAAATTTGGGTGGATTTCTGTGCAAATGGCAAAAGCCACACTCTTGACATAACAGCCACCCCTCTGCCAAATTTCAAGTCACTGCTCCAAAGCATAGGGGTGCTAGGGTTTCTCAAAAAGAAAAGAAAAATCACCAAAATAGACAATGAAACAATGTATTATTCCATGGTCTTGTTCTCAGAAAAGTATATCATACACACATAGCCAGAACATAGGTGAATCAGTGCATTTGAACAGAGACCTATGCACTTCTATATTTTCAGAGAGATTTAGAATTTCGAGTTTCAACTTTGAGTTATACTGTCCTAGATCTTCACAGAAATAGACACGTTTCAAATTCTACTAATAAACTTTAAGGAAATCCCTATACTGTACTTTTATAGTAGTTCAAGATAAGCCCTAATGTGCAGTTAAGAAATGACATAAGATAACAGCCATTATACTTGCAGTTTATCTAGTCAGAAATTCTACCATCTTTATCACCTAAAAAAAGATAAAATTTTCATGTAAAAGACACGTCTCTTTAATAAAGCAGAGATGTTATTAAAAATAAGCCCATGTCAGCAAAGCTTATCAACTATATGATATAAACCTTAAATACAGTAACTATTTTAGAAAAAATACAAAAGCCACATCAAAACGATACGAGACAGACTCACAAATATAAGGAAATTATTTCCAACAGACTGCAGAATACAGAATTATCTTTCTCTTTAACTCACCCCATTTTGCCTAGGTATTGCAGCTCACATGGTACTGCACAGGACTAAAATAATTCATTGTTCAGAGACCCTTATCAGCTGCAAAGCCAAAGCTGGAGCAGGGCCATATCAGCTGCAGAGCCAAGGCATAACAGAGTGGAGGGTGGGGAGGACAGATTGCAATGTCTCCCCATTCTTCTGCTCCTATGACAAAATATTAAACTCTGAATTTCCTTGGTGGTTTTTGTTAGGTGAACAGAGTTTATTTTTAAACAGAACTGTAGTATATGAATGTGATAAAGTGGCTGATATAGAACACAATTTTATAAGATGCTGCAACAAACATTTTATCCTTTTATGAAGGTAAATGTGTGTATGAAACCTTGCCCAGTAAGTATAATGCTCAGTAAGACTGCCTAATAATCTCAGTGCCATTCATTTTCTAAATCACAAAAGAGTTATAGTGTATATAAAGATGAAATCCTTACTTTTAGTTTAGAACTTGAACAAAAATAAAAATACACATGAAACAAGCAAACTCTCATCCCCGTCACCAAAATCCAGCATCTGTAATGTTGTTTGGGATAAGAATTAAGAAAAGAATGATGACTATTATAATATCTAGGCTGACAATTTGTACACCAAAGCCCCAATTCAACAAGGCACCTAGGCATATGCCTAAATTTTAGAATATGAGCTTTACCATTCACTTCAATGGGATTATGACATGCTTACATTTAGGCATGTGCTTAAGTCCCTTGCTGAATTAGATCCCAAATCTCAGCCAAATTGAGTTTGAAATAGCTGAGTTATTAATTGCCCAATTTAACAAAACACTTAAGCACATAATTAACTTCCCACATGAACTTAGGGCCCACTTATTTCAACAGGATTTAAGAGCATGTTTAATACCTAGTTCTTATCTAGTGTTTTTCATTAGTAGATCTCAAAGTGCTTTTTGAAGGAGGTTCGGATCATTATCTCCACTTTACAGATGAGGAAACTGAGACACGGAGTGGTGAAGTGATCTGTCTAAAGTCACCCACAAGTCAGTGGCAGAGCCAGAAACAGAATCCTGGTCTCCTGAGTCCCAGGTCAGTGTTCTATCCACTAGGCAACACTGTTGCTGAAATAGTACTTTGCACATGCTTTGCACATCTCAACAGGCATGCAAAGAGACACCACAAGGCTAGTACCAGTCAGTATACACCCTGTGCATATTTCTTTGCCATGGGCATACTATGAACCCAAACCTTATGTGAATCAATTTTGTGCTGTGGTGGAAGATGGGGGTAAGATAGTGTTGCAAAAGTAGAGAGTGAGGATGGCTGTTGGCTGGCCACCTTATACCTGATTCCAGCTACTGTATTTCAGATGCAGCAGCCATTTGGACAAGACCAGCGTCTCCTCCCCAAAGTTTGATTCTGCTCTCATTGAAGCTAGTGGCAAAAATTTCATGGACGTCAATGGTGCAGGATCACCTCACTTGCAGAAATAAGTGGAGATGCACACCTGAGCCAGGTGGTACCCAACAGAATGAAGAGTATGGTAGCCATCCATTTCTCAACCTTCTGAATAGACACAACCCTCCTGATTTTTGACCAGTGCAGGATTTGGCCCACATTGAGCAACAAGTTAAATTCTAATTTAACAATACATTACATTACTATAGTGCAAGTATCCAGAGGATCTTAAAATATTTTACAAACATGAAATACTAAATCTCTTAAGTATTTCAGTGAGGCAAGTCTTATCCTAAATTTTACACACAGGGATGCTGAGGCGCAGGCTAGGGCAAACAGTTTCCAACCCAGGAGCCCAAAGTTAGACACCTAAATCTATATTTAGGCACCTGGATTGACTTTAAAATAGGTGCTCGACATCTGATGCTCCCCAAATTGAAGTAAATGGGGGTGTGCACAGAACCTTAGAAAGTCATGTATTTTTTTTAGGTGTGTAAATATGTATTTAAGTGTCCAATTTCAGGCATCCACCCCTGGAAATGTTAGCCTAATTGCTTAGGATATGGCATAATAAATAATTGCTTAGCAAATAGAGAGAATAAAATATTGCTAATGGGCGTGACCAGGACTTCCCCAATGTAAGTCATCTCAGTCATTTCAACTCTGCTTTATTTACCAGGTATCAAAAAGCGCATATATGCACAGTGGACAAAATGCCAGTATTTATGTTAATTAGTCTTTTATGTTGAAGTCTGGAAATATAAAAATACTGGAAATGACTAGACTATCTAAGTGACCATCAGAACCAAGTATTTTAATAATAGTATATTTTCAGAATGTATTTGGGAAAACAGTGAAACCACATGATAACCTCCTGACCAGAGCAGTACTATCAAGTGACATTAAAATGATCTGAATGCTTTCGTTTTCAGGACTAATCATGCAGGACTTTTTATTTACTCTTTCAGACTACCTCTGCCAATCTTGACTGCCCCCTGCTGACCATTTAACTATTCTCTTTTTCTCCTTTTATGCTGCAACCTTACATTAATATATGGCAATATCTAAGAAGAAGAATATATTAGATTTAATACCACAACTGTGTAGTTCGGGAAAATAAGTCTTTTTGTTCAAAGATTGCAACCTTAGGCATGATAACACAATAATTTCCATCTGCAGCCAAACACACACAGAGGGGGGAAAAAACTAGCATTAAGGTAAAGATAGTTTGTAAACAAAAATTATAAAATTAAGTTCAAGTAACCAATGCTATTGTTTATTTAGTAAATGTTACCTTAAAAAACCCTACAACAAATAATTTTTACACAACTACAATACACAATGTAATAGTACATTTTACTGTGTATTTAAAACAGTATATACCAAGATCCATAAATAAAGTTTTTAAAATATACACAATCAATCACTATGGAAAACCTAGACAAATATTATAAAAATAAATTATTAAAAATATATTTTGAAATATGGCCATGCTCGCTACCTGCAAGTTACTTTTTATTACTCATTCTCTGGTAAAAATACATTTCCCATAGGAGTTGATTATGTAAATATATACAAATAAATAGGCAGATGAAGTACAGTTGAAACAATAGGACAGAATCAAGCCTGAACTGCAACATATCTAAAAGTAAATATATGAGAGACTTTTTCCTCTATAACTTTCTTCAGTCTGGGTTATGAATATGTAAACTAAAAAACTAGAGTTGTTTTTGTAAAAACTCCATATATAATTTCTAAAATTATTTAAACTTGAATATCCGAAACAGAACTGCAAATTGAGGTGTACACATATACAAAAATAAGTGCTTGTGTACAGTGTATTTTCACTATTTTACAAAGGTTTTAATTTCAATAGATGCTAAAGAATGCAGGTTCTGATAATCTAGGTGCAAAACCATCTGGACCGATCAGAAATGGGAAAGATCCTACAAATCTTTACTGGTGACAGACTACAAGGACAATAATCTAGTTTCAAACATGCAAATATATAGTGTTTTTTAAAGTACCTTACTCTCTAAATCTCTGAAACAGAGTTTTAATTTTAAACCACTGAAAAACAACATTTCTCATTCTGTACCTTTAGCTGAAACCTTTCCACAGTTTTCATATTGCTTATGGTGGTGGAGAAAATAATAATTGATTAGCTTTTGAACTGTATGTATTCAGCTCTTTTTACATCTATAAAAGACAAAAACATTTGTTAACGATAATTTGCTGCAAGAACACACACATTCAGAGGAGAGCCATCAAAATTTAATATGTCTGTAGTAAGGACACCTAAATGAGTGTCTCAATTTACTATGTCTGTAGTAAGGAATATTGACAGCACTCTCCAGCTCAAAATTTTTCAATGAATTTTCCAATTCTTGTTTAGCACTTTTGGGGGTCCTTTTTAGGAGATGAACTTTATTTTTATACTTATGCTAGATGTGATGAATTGATGCATATAGATTAAAACTGCTAATGCAGAGGGCACTAAATGTGTATACAGATTGAAAAACAGAATGCTTGATGGTTGTACCATTGAACGCTTGATGGTTCAACGGTACAAAAAAATGAAATTTTACTAAAAAAGATTATATCTTATTGTACTGAACACAATCAAGAACTTACTCAGCAAGAAGCTACCAATCCTCCCCACATCTGAGGCAAGTTGCTTAAAACACTAATCTGATGAGAAGGTAAAGCCATTATCTTATACATGTAATTCAGGACTTGACTTTCCTGTGTATATTTAAATAAAAACAACCTGTTCATCTTAGAGATTTCTTATCTGGAATTTCTGTTGTGTGGCTTAAACATTTTTACATAAGATAACATGATACAAAAACGCTTCTCAACTTCAGCTCTGCATTGAAGTGAGGGAAAGATACATTAATATCTAGTAAAAGTTTCAAAGGAAGACATTTTGCCGTTTTAAAGTAGTGTGGGACCAAAAAAATTAGATTATTAAAGCAAAGCAAGAGACAGTCTTGTAATATCAATGGACATAGAATGTGCTGCAACTTTCATTTCTACTGAAAAATTATGAAAGATTCTGCAACCTACTGTTTAGTTTTCTACTATTTAGAGAATGTTACAATATTAATAATACGACTAACAGTTGTTAATTCTATAAAAAGCTAACATTAAAATTTTCCCATGAAGACCATTTTCACACATACGTATTTGACTTTTAATTTATTTTGCATTGCTCTTCTCTCTCTTTGATCTTCCTCAGTGCTCAGCTCAGTGTTAACTATTCTGGGTGGTCTCCCATCAGGATTCAGTGATCAGTGTCTCTCTCTATTGCTTTCCTTCTAGGGGGATTCGTATCAGCTGTGTTCTTACATGCATCTGACAACTTTATTAGCTCACTCAGATAGTACTTCAGAACATCTCCATAGCGTATATACCCTTTCTCAAACAATCACATTTTTGTAGTTGACTCAGAACAAATAATTATATGAACACTTCAGCTTTTATACTCAATAATAAGGTTGAAATGAAGAGAAATTCCACACAATGTGCAAGTCAGGGCTTGGTTTTCATGTTTGGGCTCAAAAAATCAATCCAGGATTGATTTTTGTGTATATATCGTTATTGTCAGAGGATTAATTGATGAATTTTTCATTTGATGAGTCAGGTGGAATGGGCTCTAAGGCACACAGTGAGAAGAATTCTAATTTATTTTGCTTCTCGGCACTAAGCAGCAAAATCATCCATTATGATACTTTATAATAATTTATTTGCTACAAACAATAAATAGCACACATTCCAATGTAAAAGTAGACTTCTATTAATTAATATCTGTGTATGCTACATTAAAACATGGTTAATATGAAACAGTTTTGCAAACTTGATTTTGTTTTTGTTGGGGTGTTTTAGATCAGTGTAGAATTCTTCTTGCCAGAGTTTCAGATTGTTTATCATTTAAATCTTTTTGAAATCCAGACATCTGAATCAACCATACCCAGATTAATCCATTCTGACTACAGCTGAATACAAGGTATCACTAAAATCTTTAGTTTCATTTACTGCATTTGGTACAAAAGCATTTTTATAGCAGTACTGTTTTAAACAGCAAAGCAGAATTTTTAAACGTAAAATCCCATGTAACCATTTACTAACTCAATCATAAAAATGTGATCTCTGTCTACAATGTATTAGAGTCTCTTGGTATTAAAATATGAAACTATAAGAATTCTTAAAGCTCATCAGACTTGTTATAGTTTATTTACTAAAGAAAGACAATGGCCCAGAATCTGACTACAGCTGAGAAACATGTAGTACAACTCAGGTGGGGATGCCACAAAAAAACTGTATTCCCGACACTGGACTGATTATGTGCTGAGCTGGTTTCCCAGCAGCCAGGGAACAGTGCAGTGGAAGAAAGGCCCATCCACAATGCCCTATAACAGAGAGGGTGACGGTTGTGCAGCTGCTGCATCAGCTCTGTGACATTGCAAGAATCCTTGGACTGGGTCCATTTTTGGCTGGTTATGTGGACTTTGGTGCAGGTTTGCACTAGCAGAGCAGCATAAAACAGCTACAGCACAGCCCACAATCTGGACCAGAATGTCTGGGAGATAAAATTCAAGTACCTCTTTTCACAAAAGATATTTTACTATTGTGGGAGAAAGGCTAAACCAGAGAAAATATAATCTTGTAGCTAATGTACAGGACCCAGTGGCAGGCAGATCTGTTCCTACCTTTGCCACACACTTCCATGAGCAAGTCACTTAGTCTGTCTGTTCCTCAGGCTACTCATCCATAAAATGATGAACTCTACAAAAATACAGTGCATAGTAATTCATTATTATCTAATATTTGCATTTTATACCACCTAATCATGGTCCTAATCAGGATCCTCATCAGGATCAGTGCACCATTTGTACTAGTTGCTGTACAAATACACTAGAAAACCAGTCTTTTCCACTAAAAACTCACAGTCTAATTTGAATGTTGCGAACCTCAGATAGAAGGCACTTTATAGTTACAAATTATTACTAATTTTTTGGGAGGGTAACTATATGGACAACTTTAGAAAGCATTTTATAAGAAGTTTCACTAACAGTTAAAATAATCAAATCACTGTACACTGTAAAAACTTCTATTTCAAACCCTCCTTTATTTATATTATTCAGTATTTATGAAGGAGTTCTTCAGGGAAAACTCATAAATGGTTGTAGTTTCCTAACATACTTGGTTTCAGGTGTTTATTTAGATTGCAGGTTCATTGGGACAGGGACCTTCCGTTTGTTGTTTGTATGGCACCTAGCACAAGGATTCTATGTACTACCTCAGTACAAATGAAATATAGTAATTCGGACCAATCTTTTTAGAACTTAGAAAAGGATTATCCCAGACTTTTAAATTTTGAATTTAGTTTGAAAGACATTTTCAAGAGTTACTATTTAAGTTCCAAATGACAACAGCAACTTTTGCTAATAACTTGGAAGCAACTGAATCCTGACACTGGGTCACTTATCTGGCCAGAGGACCAAAGTCAATGGTCAAAAATTATTATTTGGCTGTCACCCATTTGGATCATATTGCAGAAACTGAGTGTTACATTAGTTAACTCCTAGCTGAGTTAGGGACATTCTTAAGGCACATTTGTAAGCATGTTGTATTTCATGAAGGATAGAATTAGCCACAGTGAGTAATCTCTTTTTTTTCCAGGAGGAGGGTCTCCTGTTCGAAGCTTTGCAAAAGGTAGAAAGTGCCAGATTGGAACTTACAACAATGAAAGCCAGTCCTGGCCCCTCTATCCCAAAACGTATCTTTAGAGATGGAAATTTTGAAGTAGCAAATATTTTATGGTCTTTAAGTGCTGCCATAAAACATATGAATGTCACATTCGCTAAATAGGTTATGGAAGTACCAATAACATGACTTTACTGGATTGATGCTACAGTGACCTCATGATTAAAAAAATTGTGGTCTTTGTGTAAGATGCCCTACACTGTGGTTATTCCTAAAATTCAAAACGAAAGACAGCAAATGCTTAAATTTTTATATTTAATTTCCCTTTATTTTATAATGGTTTCAGCTACTAATCCTATTGGGGTTTGTGGACTCGGTATTGCTTAATTACCACAATGATGATTTTTTCATTAACATTATAACAATTCATTATAATGCTAAAAGTTTGCAGAGATTTCATGAAAAATGCATACTAAGCAGTAAAAGTTATTCATTTTGTTAGGACTGTGTCCTTTATATGAGGCTTTTTGTTTTTTTACTATGAAAATGCTAATGACCAGACCAGTTATCAGTAGCCTGAAAGGAATATTTTTGAGGAAATGATGACTTGCCTTAACTCCAAAACCATAAAACAATTTTAAATATAGATACATAATGTCTTAAATATCTATACACATTTCACAATGATTTTGAAGACCAGTGGACTACTGGCTCATGGTGGAAATCTCACATGCTGCCCTTCAGTGAACTATTATGCACATATCCAATTCTGGGAAGCTATGTAATACTCTATGCACCTCCTGTACTCTTTGCCAGTTGGCATCAAGGAGTCCCTAGGTCACACCTCCCTCATAACACTAATGTGGTAGAGTTATATACAGGCTAAACCATAGGCATCAGCTCAGAAGCTTCTTGCCTGGACAATGCATCTGATACCATGGTTTCCTGGCCCTTAATATGTGTAATTTCAAATTAAGTCAGACAGCTCCCTGTTCCTGCTGTTGAACTGCACTTCACCCTGCTCTGGACTGTATGCTTTGTACTTCCTGCACAAGCTACTCACTCCTGCTTCCCCAGCTTGATTTCCTGGCATTCCAACCCAGTTTGACTTCTGACATCTGACTTGTGGTTCCCAAACTCCACTTTGTTTACTGCCTCTGACCCCCTGCTATGCTGACATGGCTTGACTCTGGTTCCAGACTCATGGTTCTGATCTCCAATTTATCTCCTGTTTCTGACCTCCTAGTATCCCTACCCCACTGAATCCTGACTGCAGACTCTGGCCACCCATGACACAGTCCTGACAAACACTGTACACTCAGAACGTCCTGAAGTGGTTATAAAGGTAGATTTATTTTTTTCTGAGCTGCACTAAGGGAATTTGCCAATACCCTTTTGTTAAATCCAGTAAATTTGCCCTGCCTAGAGTATCGACTTTAGGCTTAGGGTATGCATCAGGAACCATGACAACATTAAGCTTTCTGTAATCAATACAAAACCTTATGGTCCCATCCTTTTGAGGGACCATAACAACTGGAAAAGCCTAGGAATTGTTTGACACTAATTATTCTTATGTCCCGAATGCTTGCTATTGCCTCAAAAACCTGCTCCTGCAGTTGCCAGTTGTCCAATATGTTCTGGTGGGGTCCAAGAGTGTTAATTTAATAGACCATTTTGAGAGTCAGGCCTGACCTGCTGGAAAATACTTACTGGCGACTTTGCAGCAATCTCTTTAGTCAAGGTTAGCCATTACAAAAGGCATTTATTCATTAACTCAATAAGAGGGATCATTTTATAGTTATCTGCACAGCATATTGGGTTTATTATAATGGCTTCATGATTGTGATATTCTTTTACCTGTTTATATGCAGTTTGAGGTGCACCCCTGCTGCAGGACCTTTGTACATTGTAGGTAACATCATTATCCCTTTCTACCACCTCAAAATCCCTTGCCCAATAGTTCTGCATTTGTAGTTTTTTACTGGGAATAACATTAGTACTAAATTCCCCACATCAAATGATTGTGATCATAGCACTCTCTTTGATCCGCCTACCTTTTAGTGAGATTTTGTTGAATATTCCCCCTCATCATGGATTTTAAATACTCCCTGAACCTCTGCACATAATCAACAACTTGTTCCCTCTCTGCTTCAGTGCCACTATCCCCAGGAGTCTCTAATGAAATTTAAGTCTCACTGCTATACATAGGTAAAAGGAAGTGAGTGGGCACCTGGCCAAAAGACCCAGTGGGAAAGCTAGAACTTTTTAAATTGAAAAAAAAAAAGACTCCCCTTTTGTTTGTCTGTTGTTGTTCTCCTGCGCAGAAGCAAACAGAGCAGTAACTATGCTGTAAGAAATCATTATCATACCTAGAAACTACTCATTTAAAACCCCAGATTAGTAAGTAGATCAGGAAATGCCTAGGAAGAGGCGATTAGGTTTACCTCTTTTATTTTGTTATGGCTTGTGGATTCCTCTGTGCTAACCCCAGATGCTTTTCTTTTGCTTGTAACCTCTAACCTGGACCTCAAGAAAGCTATTCTTGGTGCTTAATCCGTGTAGTTGCTCTTTTAAAATCTAGCAATAGTCTGAGTTTCCAGATATATTTTCTTTTTTTTTATTAACATTTACCTTTTTTAAGAACAGAATTGGATTCTTGTGTTTTAAGAGGTTTGTGCACATGTTGTTTAATTAGCTGGTGCCAACAGCTGATTTCCCCCTTTTTTCCTCTCTCTCTTTCTCAGCTTTTCCCCAGAAGGGTGGTGAAAGGGCTTGAGGAAGGCCACAGGAAGGAATTCCCAAGTACACCTTCCTGGGCTTTCAAAATGGTTTTGTACTTGGGTGGTGGTAGTTTCTACCAATCCAAGGTCAGAAAAAAGCTATAACCTTTGGGAGTTTAATACAAGCCTTGAGTGGTCAGTATTAATTTTTAGAATTCTTGCTGGCCCACATTCTCAACATGGATTTTAGGGGACCATTGCACCTTTCAACTATATAATTTGTCTCTGGATGATAGGTGGCAGATTTCAACAGTTTCATTCCACACATCCTCCATAACTCACCACATAGCCAGTACATTAAATCTGACCCACAGATCTTGTACTGGAAAGCCCATCCTGAAGAATATGGAGAACAGTGCCTCAGAAAGTGTTTCAACTTCCACATTTGACCAAAATATTGCTTCTCGGCATCCGATAGCAAAATCCACCACCATTAGTATAAATATTTTTCCCGTCTGGGTTGGCTGAGGTAAAGGTCCTATGATATCCATGACAACCCTGAAAAATGCTTCTTTGATTACCAATAAAGGATACAACAAGCTTCCTCTACTAGCGGAGGCCAATAGGCTTTTTCCACTTTTGACCCATCACACTTTTTGCAATATTCCTTTACTTCATTTTGAATATTGGGCCAATAGAAGTTTTTCTTTAGCCTTTCTTGTATTCTCTCCATTCCCAAGTTGACCAGTGAAAGAGCAGTTGCGGGCTAGGAACATTAACTCCACACAATACTTTGTGGGCACAACCAACTGTTTGTGGCTCTCCCTAAGATTTCTGTTTTTCCCAATCAGGGCTTCTCTAGAAAATTTGCCCCTTCTATGAAGAATCACTCCCTGATCTCTTGATCTGGAGCATTATGGAGGATGGCCTCCCTTACACTTCCCAGGGAAGTGTCTGCACTTTGTTCTGCAGTAAACTCCATCTGTCTTCTGCTGGCACTGAGAGCCATCTCGAGTAATGGGGTTGGGGGGTGACTCCTCGCTACTTTCTGCTGATAAGTGAGAAAAAAGAATCTCCTCTCCACTAACCTCTCCCTCCTCATAGTTTACTTCTAGGAATAGGGGCATATTCCTTCTTGCTACATTATGTAATGTATTATATATGATGTTGTATAACTTTATGCAAATGAGGAGTCCCAATGATTTCCCAATGTGACTACGGATGTGCATAAAATTATGCATGTCTTTGAAAGATTGGGGCCTTAGATTGTAAACTGTCTGTGAGAGTGGCTCCATCTTTTCTGGACTGTAAAGCACTATGCATATAAATGGTGCTATACAAATAATTAAATAACAAAGGTTAATATAATATTTATTATTCCAATTTATACAATACCTATAATAATTTTCTAGATATACATGGAAAAAAATGGAAAATACAAACTAAATATAGATTAACCTGTCAGCCATAGTACAAAAAGGATATACATATAGTACTAAAGTACTGCAAATATATTTTTAAAAAAAATCAGTGAAATTTAAGTGTCTACTCTGAACTGGAATAACAACCAATAGAGCTGAGAGGGCAGTTCAATCTTCATGCTCATTCAGTCCTGGGCATCTCTAATAAGTCTGTCAACAAGGGTGCCAATTAGTGTCAATTGTGCTGGAGTTTTTTCTGATGCGATCATTCTATGTGTACTCAACACTAATAGGCATATTGGCATAGACAATAACAGGAATTCTGAAAGCAAACCAGTGGAGGTCCCTAAAAATAGTAGCTACAGGACTTGCCTAAAAACCACTGCTCAGATTTAAATAACTGTTTCAAATATTTGAAAAATAACTATTCCATGTAAGAATCTCCAGACTTGCAACAAAACATCTGTGTGAAAAATGAAACATTTTCACTGAAAATGAGGGCAAAAAAGCACCCCAAACCAATTCAAATATTATTTTAAATTATCTTTACTGATAAAATAGAACTGGACCAACTGAAAGGAAATTTTGTTGAATTTTTTTGTTTTTACTAAATCAAGAACTTCTTTGCCTGCTGCACATAACAATTTTTAAACCTAATAAAAATAGGGCTTAAAATTAAAAATATTGCTCTGCTGTTTATAATTCAGAGCAGAATGTCACTATAAAATTGTTTATTTTTAAAAAAATCAGTCAAATATAGCCTGACCAGTGTTGGGTTCTATACAAGCCTTCCAGAACCCTAATGGTGGATCTTTCAAATTAACCACAAAACCGAACTGTGTAAATTAATAGTCCCATAACTCAGGTAAAAAAAAAATTACACTAGCTGGCAATAGATGTAGCCAAAAAAACCACTTGAATCAATCCCTTCATATTTACCCTAAATACCCCTCCTTCAGAGTAGCTGAAAAGGCAGTGTCCCCCTCGTTCGACCACAGCAATCTTGTTCATACTGTGCAGATGAGAAACCATGCTGCTCATGTATCCTCTGTGCAGCTCCAATAGGGATATGGTATGGCCCTTTAAGAATCTACTGCACTCTCTCCCCCTCCCTCTCCTTCCCCTCCTCCCCACCCGCCTGCTAACAGGGCAGTGTGGTCCCACCTCCTCCAATGCAGCTCCACCCTTCATGGTGGGGGAGTGGAACCATTGATGGGTTTGGGGACATGCTCAGTCTGGTAGAGAGTGGGATGCCCTTTAGTTCAGGAGCTCAGGGGAGGGGCCTGGCTGGGCTCTGCGCTGATGGCTAGATCAGCAGAGACATTTGGAGCTGTGGCCAGATGGGGCCAACCTCACTCTCAGCCACCCCCACTCATAGCCTGGCAGTTGGTTTCCAGGAACTTGGCAACTGCTACTACTCAGAGGCAGTGGGGAACGGAGTTTTTTGGGAGCAATCAGCAGGAGGGGTAGGCAGTCAAACTCCCAGCCTGGGGAAAGTGCAATGTGATATACCACCACTACTACCCCACCCTCCACCCAGATGACTGTCTGGGCTCCAAAGGCTTCAAATTGCAGGGACAGGGTGTAATGTGTGATACTGAAAACAGGGCTGGATTTAGGGGCAGGCAACAACCTGGGGTGCTGTAAGGTATCAAAAGTTTAACAAATGGAGTGGGAGGGAGCACCAAAGATGTTCCTCGACTGGGGTGCCATTTGGTCTATTGCCAGCCCAGACTGGAGAAGATCCACCCTGGGGCAGCCCCCAAAACACACTCATCCCATGCCCCCGGAAGACGGTGCCATTAAAGAGGCAACAACCACTTTTCGTTCAGGCAGCTGGACCAGGAAAGATGCACAGAGATGTGGTGAGGGTATTCTATTAAAAATAGAATATTTACCTCTTTTGTCTTTTGCTTTTGGAACTCAAGAATTCTCTTAAATTACTGCAAGGATTTTAACTATTATGGAACCATTTTAACTATCAGAAAACATATTTCCAGTCACTGGGTTTTATTTATGAAATTCAGATTATTTTTAAAAAAATGTTTGCGAGTTCTATTAACATTATCCATTGACCATTTATATGAAAATTTTGACATTTCAAATAATCAAACCTACATTCAACATCCTTATAAACTAATCTACACTGAGTTTAACAATAGTATCTCAACCTACGAAAAAAAGGATTTCCCAGAAGTACCAATAATTACCTGCACATTTTCTTTCTATAATCTGTCACAATTTAGGAATCCAAAGTAATCTGAAATCATATGATTGATTTACAAGATAACTAGTTATCCTATTTTGTTCAATTAACTTTCAAGCATCAGCTGATATGCAAACACAGATACTTATAAATGAGATGCACAAACTAAATTACTACTACTGGCATACTATTCCTCTGATTCTTCCAGGCCTTTGAATCTGAACCTCTGTCAGCAAGTGATTGCTGACAGCATTACTCAAAGCATCTCTGAGATGGCCTCTGGCATTCTGCACACCTCTCTTCTTGTCCTTCAAAATTCTTTGTCATGTCTGGGTTTCATCTCTCAGGCCAAAGCTTCCTCATCAGTTACATCTAGCCATGCACACCAGTCCTGTTGAGTACTCAGTCTTGAAATCCATTTCCAGAATACTTCACATTAACCTGATGCTTCCCCTTCCTTTAACTCTTTTTATAATAGCAGCCTTCTGGAAATTACTTGGAACATTTCTCTGGAAAACATAATTAAACATGAGTGCTCAGTTTCCCTCCCAGACTATCTTCAAAATTGTTGTTCCTTCTTATGGAGTTTGCCTTTCTGGACCTCAAATAACCTCTCTACTGCACAATGTTTTCAGTTTTGCAGCTACACTAAAACCTTTATTAGATGTATTTACATATTCTATAACTACCCCTCCACTAAAATTGCCTTCCATGCTGAATCTGCAGCCTGTGGCGCCTCTCCACTGTTTTCTATGTAAAGAGGTGCAGAAATGGAGAATAGATCCATAGCTCCTGAGCTGCTGCTACATTATCCCATACACACTATCCCACGTGTGGACAAACCCAAAGGAATAAAAATGTTCTCTCAGCCAGCATGCATTGCCTTCAGACTGCAGTGTGGCTCTCGTCCATTGTAAATCTTCCTTCGACAACACCCTGCCTATATGGTCCCCCAATCCTCTCCATAGTGAATTGTAACCTTCACTTCTTTGGAACAAGAACATGCGTCACAAATCAGCTGATTAGTCCTCCACATTCTCTACAGCCACACTTCCTCCCCTGATTTAATGAAGCAGAAACACAGTATTGAAGCATAAAGATGGCAGAGCCTATCCCATGCCCTGTTTGTGCATGTTGGATCCTCTCTGTAACTGTGTAGCAGAGGATAACGTATGTCCCTGTGAACAGCCATATCTGATGACGACAGAAAATGGTGGTGGCTGTCTTAAATTATATACAAATCCTGTTGAAAACGTGGGGAGGGATGAAGTGTGTATTGGTGACTGATTCGCACTGCATGAACCTGCACCCATTGAGTATACAGTTTGAATAAGAGGTCAATCTCTGTGGGAAATAATTGTAATATGCTTTGCTCTGAAATGCTATTTGTTGTTTATCCTGTGTTCACAAATATTTTTGCAGAAAGGGGCCCTCAGTGCAGTCCAACTATTACAAATTTCAGACCTTAAAAAATGTTTCTAGATGCCTATAGGGATTACATAAGTAGATTCCTCTCAGTCTTTGCTTATACATTCCCCTATAAACATTCAGAATAACCCCAAGTCGAACAAAAACAAGGGATGTGATATGAAGTAAGTCCAAGTCCAGACTATATTGTATGAACAAGACATACAACTACTGCCTTTATTTTTTAAGGGTTTAGAGCAGACCCATAGCAAAAAACCAGACTCAATTGTAGGGGTAAAAAATTTTATAATGCCAAATGTAACCATCCACAATTCTCCATTTTTAACATTCTAAAGTGAAGTTCTTCTCTGACATGTGACTAAGGCTGTGTTTACACTGCACCACAGTTTGGATTACGGGGACGTGAATTGCCATGTCCATCAAAGTGCTGCACTTCTGGTGGTGCAAACTGAAAGGTACTTAGTTTGTGTTAATATAGTATTCTTCACGGTTACATTAACATGAACTAGATACCTCAGTTTGGGTCAGCAGTGTCTATACAAAGCAGTTAAGGTACAGCACTTTGGTGAACGCTGCAATTCACATCTCCATAGTCCAAATTTTGGGGTCATGTAGACAAGCCTAAAATGAAATTGCACCTTTTTAGCAAAAGATCTGATATTTCCATGTATTTATAAATAAACCTCCTGGCTTTTCTGACAAACAAGTTTTTATTAGATTTTCTACTTAGCTCAGCAGAGCCAATACAGCTATTAAGTGAGTTGTTTCTATTTCATCTCATACATCACTAACAACACTGTTTACAAAATTCAGTCTGTTACACCTGTGTAAATCCACCAAAGACCATGGGGTAATCCAGGGCCTACAGGAAAAAACTATACTTATAAAATGAGAATATCTGATCTGGAAATCATTTAGACAATACTATTTTAACATTTATTGCTTTTCTGGGGGTAAAATAGCACTTTAAATAAACCAAGTGTTTTTAAAAAGTGTGTTTTAACTGATTGGGATTAAGATTAATTTTATCTTGTATGTCAGCTATCAAGACAAGCATATTTACATTGCATCATTTCAGTATGTAGTTCATTTAAAAATCCCAAACAATAGCACTGGCATACTAGAATCGGAGAGGTAGCCGTGTTAGTCTGGAATTGCAGAAGTGGCAAAGAGGCCTGTGGCACCTTAAAGACTAACTAAAGTATTGAAACAAACTTTCGTGGGCTAATACCCACTTCGTCGGATGCACTTGCATCCGACGAAGTGGGTATTAGCCCACGAAAGCTTATGCTTCAATAACTTTAGAGTCTTTAAGGTGCCACAGGACACTGGCATACTAGTTATCTGTCCATACATTATAATACATGTATCCATTTATTATTTTAAATTTATAATCTGATTTTTTTTTAACGTGAGATAATCATTTCATAATAAGAGAGATCTTTTGCATCAGAATGTGGCTTGCATTTAAATGGGAAAATGGACATTTCAAACTCTATCTGAGAGCTGACTCTCAAAGACAATTAGCTGGTAAGCAGGAGGCCAGTGTATAAGGTTGTTCCTTGCACACACACAAAGCACACCCACACACAAACACCATAAATAAATAGGGACATATCCCTCTTTTGATCATAACATGGTTTTCATGGAGATTTCAGAGGGATTAATGCCTAGCCCACTAAGGCCAGCTTCACATTCATTTACCAAGAAAAAGCAGAGACGCTATAGTGAAGTACAGCTTGGTTTGTATAAAATACGGTTATCAGCATTTGTTGTTTGCAACATAAACATTAAAGTCTCAAGTGAAAAGAAAATATAGTATATTCAGCGTTTGAAGAAACACAATGAAGTGTTCAACAATGTGTTATAGAGATGTATTGCTCAGGGTAAAAATTAATTTTACTCTATTAAGCTTTCTACTTAATTTTTCTTTCCAAAATATTCTGTTCCTCCTGCTCCACTGAAAGTTTCTCTTTTAACTGTTAATACACTGAATTTTCTATTTTTAAGAGTAACATTAATTAAATAAAGCTCATTACATAGTTTACATTGACTAAGGAAAGTTCTGCAAGTTATTCTTTTTATATGGAAGCTTACAACTGCCCAATAATTATGACATTTTATAAGCAAAGAGAATTAACAGTTTTACATCATTTCATTCAAAATGAAAATGGAAAAGTACAGTATGATTAATTTTGTAGGATGAACTCCAGATACATACTATAAATTACAATAACTGAATACAGTAGACTCTCGATTATCCAGGATGACAGGTGAAAAAATAATTCTGGTTAATAAAATCCCGGATAATCACCATCCATAGGAAATATGGGGAGAGGGGGTTGGTTCACCAGCCACCCTGTGCACGGGGGGGATGGGGTGTTGGTTCACTGGCTGCCCTGTGCCCTGGTGGGGGTTTTTGTGTGTGTGCTTGGGGCGGCAGCAAAGCCAGAGCCAGCCCTATGAGTTGCGCATATTTTTATTTTTCATCCCCGTTAATCCACATTCTGGTTAATCCAATCCTGGATAATCGAGAGTCTACTGTATAATGATCAGTATGCAACTTTAGAACACTGTCAGGTCAGATATGTAATTACCTACATTTTTGATGAAATATCCCTGTCATCCCCATAGTCAAAGTTAACTGCTGAGCCCTCAGTGTGGCTAAGAGAATACTAAGAGAATTATCCCTGGTAAGTAGTAGTTGATTAGATTTTTCAAATTTCCCTCTCCCATTCTTTTTCAATACTTATTAAATGCTCTATCCTGGCATGAGCCACCTTTTTTTAGGAGGATGAGGAGAAGAGCTGTAGGACATATCTATCTATCTTTAGAAGATGAGGATCATAATAATGGGAACCTTAAATCTCAAAAGGAGATAAAAATTTCAGAAGGAAGCTTCTAAAACAGCAAAAGTGAAAAATATATTCATAAGTAAAACAAGGATTTTTAAAATCACTTTACAGTGCTTCACAGTTCATCATAGATTGCAATAAAAATACCGTCAAGGTAGAAGAAGTCAAGCAATGTATATCTTCTACTGCATCTTTATTTTAGAGGTACAGCATAGCAGTTAATTCTCCCAGCAAGTATATTTTCAGTAAAACAAGTTACCATTGCATAAATACTTTTGTGTTGTTTTAATTTTTCCCATTTCATTTTCTAAATGTTCTGAAAACTAGTATTTCCAAAAAATAATCACCTATTTTCAGGTGTAACGATATTGATTTTTTTTTTTTTTACTAGTACCATGAATAACTTGTACATTATACAGCCAAAAGCTGCCTTTGCAGCAGGACCACAGGAGCCCTGCAGGCCTTTAAGGTAAAGTTGAGGGAAGAAACTCCCAATTCCAAGGGGGAAGTTAGCAATTTGGCTAACAGGACTGATATCAGGGGAGTCTCTCAGCAAGCACACTAATCTCTGAATACTTCTCAACACTTGCTTGAATATTAATCAGCTAAGGGAGAACATTAGAGAGGCCACAGCTTGGACCCAATTCTTTATGGCTGACAGTTCTATTGGTTAGTCAGGAAGACAACAGAAAGGGTCAAAAATACCATCCCTGTTCAGCAACCACATACAATTCAGGTAATTGGGAAAGGCCTTCAAACACAAAATGATCCAGAGAAAAAACAGCTCTATCTACCCCCTCAACAAAAGATCGAGGGGAGACAAGGGCAGGAAGTCCCCCAGAAGAACTCGGCAAACCTTAAGAAATCCCAGCCTACTAGCTACATGGAGAGCTTGTCAAAAGTCTACAAGGAATTTTTAAAATCTGAAACAGAACACCTTGCTTTTTTGACATTGTAATTAAAGATCTGTAAAACCTTTATTTTTGTGCCTATATTTCCTGACAACTTTTAAGATAGGAACATGACAGATCAATTAAAAATTCTAAAAGACTATGAGGCAAGAAGTTATTTGGATGGTTATAGATGTACAGCATGAAAAAAGAGATTAGAATGTGGGCTGTATAAATCATAAATGGAAAAGAAATATTAGGTCACATTTCCATACAAATACGAGGTAGCCAGATATCTGGGAAAAATTTAAAAGATGTTCTAGACACAATAACGTCTGGACAAAACTAAAACAAAGGTAGTTCTGTGGACAATACAATTTTTCTGGTCTCATTCTCATAAATCAAGTAGTAAATAATACCATTGATAAAACTAAAAAAATAAGAATTATCAGTAAAAATGGATACACAGGAATAGATGAAGATGTAATCTAGTAGTCTGAGCAGAGTACTAATCTTTGATATCCAATCTTGATTCTGAAATCTTTCCAGCCTTGCACAAATTACTTAACCAATCAGGTTTCCCTTTTTCTTGTCTATACAACAGGGATAACAACATTTATTCAAGAACGTAAAAGTCTTGAGAGTCTTCTCTGTTACAAAGGATGGTGTAATTTATGTCCAATTTATGCAGAAAATTAGGAATATATTGGTATCATAAGGAGCAGAAAAAATGGACTAAAATAGTTTAATCACCTATAGCACTGGAAGCCCTGAGCTGCTTCAGAAGTGCTAGAAATGCATATTTAGTTGGGGTAGTGGAATTAGAGCATGATACTGCAACTAGAGGAAAAAGAGTACCAGACAAGTCAAGGCCATACAGGAAAGGAAGATGTTAGTATGACCACATCTATCAATACAGATAATTTTTAAAAGGATAAGTTGCACTGAGCCTCAAGACCCATAAATTCTGGGAGAAAGGAATAAAATGCATATTTTCAAATATTGAATTACTCCTGTAATTACGACACATTATTTTATTCAGCATATTCCTTTAACCCTAAGGATTTTATTTATTTTTCCTTGCATCATCCTTCAGAATTAACTGATAGTTGCCTCTGTTCATACTAAGAGAGCATTGAGACTGATAGTATCAAAAGTAAAGAAAAGAAGGAATACTTGTGGCACTTTAGAAACTAACAAATTTATTTCAGCACAAGCTTTCATGGGCTATAGTCCACTTCATTGGATGCATAGACTGGAACACACAGAAATAAGATGCATTTATACACACAGCATAAAAAGTATCAGAAGTGGCATTGTAAGGCTTGACATCAAAGTATTTTTAAGAAACCTCTCAGACTGGGATCAAAGAGCAAACTGAGAATACTGTTCTTAATTACAGAATCCCAAACACACAAGGAATAACACATACTAGTAAGTATAAACACAAAGGAGAAATATTCTCACAAAAGCCTGATACAGTAGACTCTCGATTATCCAGGATGATAGGTAAAAAAATAATTCTGGTTAATAAAATCCCGGATAGTCTCCATCCATAGAAAATATGCAGAGTGGGGGTTGATTCACCAGCCATCCTGCACCCGGGGGGAGGGGGGTTTGGCTCACTGGCTTCCCTGCGCCCTCGTAGCGGTTTTGTGTGTGTGTGCTAGGGGTGGCAGCAAAGCCAGAGCCGGCCCTGCGAGTTGCGTATATTTTTTTTGACATCCTGGTTAATCCACTTCCTGGTTAATCCAATCCTGGATAATCGAGAGTCTACTGTACTGGATTTCTTCAACTTTCCATCTGCCAGGTTCTCAAAGTTTCAGCTTAAAATTTACAAAAAGAAAAAAAAAATCGTGAAAAAAATATTTTTGTTCTAAATAAGATGACAACCATAGAGAAATAAATTCTAACTAAATTAAGAACTTTTTACAGAAACAAGCAGTTAGACCAGCTGTTGCCAGTACATTCTCTCCTTTACAAGATTTCATTCCAAGTACCTTTCATGAAGCACATACAGTGACAAACATGGCCCCATATAGGTGCACAATTCTGGGTTCTTGCAACTCAGTGAAGAAATTCTTACATTGGGATCCGTGTTTAACTAACTTGGAATGGCGCTCAATAAGTAACAATCTCCGTTTGTTCAGACAAAAGCACTCAGAGGGAAGAAGGGAGACTTGCAATGTTACTATAGCAACAGCTACTGGCAAATCAAAAGCACTTTATGTACAGGGTTCAGGAAGGGACTTTGTCCTGTTCTCTCAACAAATGAATGACATGAGGTCAGTCCACTTAGGGAATGGTTATGGACATGTTGCTGTACAGCCAATATCCTCACAAGCTGGAAAGCAACAGCAACCCATTATCATTATGAAGTATTTGGCTTAAAGCTCACCATATACTCACCTTCCTCAGGTTTATGAGCCAATGAGCTGCTGCATCAAAGGTTTGAGAGACCTTTGGAATGGGACCCCAGGAATAGGAAAGAATGAGGACAATCCCCCATATTTATACAAATAAGAATACAATACATATTGCTGACCATTAAATTTCAAGACAGGTGAGATACCAACTTCTTATTGGACCAACGTCTTGGTAAGAAAGACAAGCTTTTGAGTTTACACAGAGCTGCTCTTCAAATCTGGGAAACCTCCTTTGAGCATCAAAGGTAAATACAAGATGAAACACATTGTTTAGCATAAGCAGTTAACACATATTTCAAGGGACCATTCAAGGTGAAGTGACCACTAATATTCCTTCAGTCATAGGGAACAAAGAAGGGGGAGGAGGATTTTAGGGAGTGAGGGGGTTGTTAGAAGGGTTGCCAAACCTCCAGGATTGTCCTGGAGTCTCCAGGAATTAATCTAGTGGTTCTCAAAGTTTTCATATTGGTGATGTAATTGGTTTCTGTAGCCATGTTGGAAGGCCTGAACAAAAGCCACTTTCTGCAGCCAGATTGAAAGGGCAGTAGCCATTAGCTGGAGACCTCATTAGTATTAGAAGTCACATACTCATTCCATCTAAAATGTATTTTAGAAAGTGTCACACTAGGCTGTGAGGAGGGGGCTTTGCCCTGATAGCTCCCCACTGTTCCCAGATAAAGAAACAGATCTCAAGATGGGTAAAGAAAACTTAATGAACACCATTCTGTCTGGCAAGAAACTAAATATCAATAGGAAATGTTGTGGAATCTTCACTGTATGATCATTGTCATTACACTTTCCTATTGTTTGACAGTGATCTCTGGTTTGTAATTGTTTCTGTCTGCTGTATAATTAATTTTGCTAGATGTGAATCAATTAAGGTGGTAGGGTATGATTGGTTCGGTAATTTTGTTATGATTGGTTAGTAAAATTATACTAAAACAATTGGTTAAGATATAGCTAAGCAAGACTCACGTTTCATTATATAAACTGGGGTCCAAGAAGCTATCAGGAGAGGAAGAAGATCAGAAGTAACAGAAGCAGAAGGAAGGAAGAAAGACTGGAAGAAAACCAAAGGAGATAAGAAACCCCAAGGAGAAGGACTCACCTCCAAGACCCAGCCTAAGATAAGAGCTGCCAGGACTCTCCTGCATAACTGTGACATGCACAGCTAAGATCCAGAGACTGACCTTGCCTGGCCAACAGGGGAAGCCTGCCTGCCTGTACCAGGATTGGTGAGCATTACACTGTTTGCTTAGCATGTGTATTCTGCTTGTTTGGGAATTGTCAATACATAGAGGATAAGGATATTACTGTGTGAGGCTCTTTCAGTGGCTAAACATCCTGCCAACCTGCAGGAAAATGTGCCCTTGGGTAAGGGTGGGTGTATAAATTAACAGGGTTGCACCTTGAGCCCTAGAAACTGGACAAAGGTGCGTGTCCCTACAGTGTGGAAGGGATAGAGAAATGTGTTTGGATAACAGTGACCCATTTCACAAAGCAAGCCTCTGAATGCCACACCCCTTATAAATTAAAAACACATTTTCATATTTAACATTATGATAAATGCTATATTTAAACCCTATTGCTTAAAATGGATTTACCTTTTCTCACTGTTTTTAAATTAAGACTAAAACATGTTTTTATCAAATTATTGTTACAAATTTAAGAGTTATTAAGTAGAATTTTATTTTAATATTTGACAGCAATTAATCACCAAAAGCAGATAAAAATCAGTGAGATGGATGATGCAATTTATTTGATAAAGTTTTATTCTTGGCATTGTTTAGGAAGAGCGTTATCTGATGTTGTCTTTCACATCAAGCCAGTTTTGAGAGTTCATCTTGATTATGAGAAGGCTGAAGAATCTTCTCTTGCATAGGTGAAAAATGGCAAAAAACCTCTCAAGGCCATTTCAGACACCAGTGGGTATTCACTTGCAACTGAGCACCAGAACTGGTTTGGAGGCAGCTGTGTGAATTTTGCTTTCACTTCATCATTGATCACGTCAATAGGTCTATTAATGTTGAACGTTTTCCCTGAAATGACAGACTGAGGTCATTAAGGCACCAAAGATATCAAGCAGAGAAGCCATTTCTTGTGAGCAAACATTTTGTTCAACTCGTTTCTCTTTTTGCATCTCTTCACGAACTATAAAAATTCGCTTTAATGCACGTCCCATAGAAAGCCATCGGACTTGTATGTGGAAAAGCAGAACTTCGTATATTTACCACCCATTTTGTTGCAGAGCGCTCAAAAGGGAGGACTATTCAGAACATATGCTTTAATGCGGGGAGGGATAGCTCAGTGGTTTGAGCATTGGCCTGCTAAACCCAAGGTTGTGAGTTCAATCCTTGAGGGGGCCATTTAGGGATCTGGGCAAAAAAAAATAATCTGTCAGGGGACAGTACTCGATCCTGCTAGTGTAGGCAGGGGACTGGACTCGATGACCTTCAAGGTCTTTCCATTTCTAAGAGATTGGTGTATCTCCATTTATTTTACTTCACTTCTCATATAACATCATCCACCACAGCATTAAGGCACATTGGCAATGTCTTTGCAGATAGGACTTGATGATGGATTCCATGATTGAAAGTCACATTATGTAACATGCACTTTATCTTCTACTGAAAGCCAGACCATGCAGATCAGAGATACCACAAAGATTTTACCACTCAATGCCACTGCTTTAAAAAAAGGTATTCACCTTATTGAAAATGGTCTGTGCTTTTGTGGTTGTTCCACATTCACAGAATAAGAACTCATCCTAAACATCCCCAGCATTAGCATACTGCACGGACAACAGAATATCTTTGCACGCTGGCAGAACAAGCTCCTCACCTACCTAGGTGGCATTTTATACAGGCAATTCATACGGGCATCTATAGCTGAGGACATTTACTAATGGAAACTTCTATTTGTTGCTTCTTCTCTGCGTTTGAAAAAAAAAATCCACTTTTTAATTTTTATGTTCAGGATGTTTCATTTTAAGATGTCACTGAAGTTTGCATGGTTTCATTGATTCAGCAGATAAAATTCTGCAGCAAACGATGCATTGCCAGGTTATGCAAAATCTTGCAAAGTTATGTATTTAAGCTCCCAAATTCACCTTTTGAAAGTATTGTGCAGGTTTTGCACCTGTTCAGATTGAGTCTGGTGCGGCTGTCCTGTCAGAACAGATGCAAACCTGCAGATATATTATTCACTGCTACAAGGATGAACACGCCTCCGCACAGCACACCTTTCAAGATCCATGGATCCTACACATGCCTATCACAACATGTGGTGTACCTCAACCAATGCACTAAATGCCCCAATAGCACCTTTATGGGTGAAACCAGACAATAATTACACTCTCAAATGAACTCACACAGGAAAATGATAAAAGATAATAAATACCACATCACCTGCGGGTGAACATTTTTCACAAGGTGATCACTCTATAGCTAACCTATTAGTCCTCATCCTGAAAGGAAACCTGCACAACACTTTCAAAATAAGAGCTTGGGAGCTTAAGTTCATTTTCTATAAACTAAAACCCATGGATGAAAAGCTACTGTATTTATGGCTTATTACAACAATCTATAACCCACTAACAGCCCCCCTCAGCAGTTTCCCCTCCCCTGCCTACCTATGACTGGAGCAGTGTTAGCAGGCCACTTCATTTTGAATGGTCCCTTGAAATGTGTGTTAACCACTTATGCTAAAGTTTAAACAATCTGTTCCATCTTGGATGTAGCTGTGACACTCTGCGGAAGTTTCCCAGATCTGAAGAAGAGCTCCATCCGTATAAGCTCAAAAGCTTCTCTCTTTCACCAACAGAAGTTGGTCCAATAAAAGCCATTACCTCACACACTTTGTCACTCCAATATCATGGGACAGCTACAGCTACAACATCACTATATGTTAAATCTCAGCGCATTAATGTTACATCATACAATCAGCCACGGATTCAAAAGCATGATCTTGAGATAAACAAAGAAAGATCCATACTAACACAAATATCCTTGATTAGAAAATCTAATAGGACAATATTCCTGATCCACAGAGTTTAAGAATTTCCTTAAGAACATCTCAAAAATATTTTGAAATTCATATTGAATCTTCTATACAAAATAACTTGGGTCAGAACAGTTTGTTTACTACAAAATGTAGAAGGCTAATCTCTTTTATAATTAAAAAAAATGAAACAAAATAGGTCTTCCGGCTGCTACAGTAAATTAGATGCTAGGAGCCAAAATAAAATACTCTATTTTTAAAAAACTTTGCTTACAAAGAAACTTCAGATTATTAGAATTACAGTAACCTTAACATTCTCTGTGAAAACTATTTAACTGATTCCTTTCTGAACAAGATCAATTTGCTTTCAAATGAACTATTTACAAGACAAATATTTATTTTTACAGCAACAGAGCTGTGAACCATTCTTTACAAACAGATTCAGATGATCCTACATACCATCCTTGAAATTTCTTAAATGTTACCCAGAAATCCTCTATTATTTTAATTTATTTTAAGATTAATTTAGCTTTGAGATCTCAAATGTGATGGAAGCAGGTCAGAAAGAGGGGTCAGGGCAAAGTAGTTATTGCAAAAATGGATAACTATCCAACTCTAAATAACAGTACAATACAGAAGTGAAACAAAATTAGCATATTTTTCATTATGTGGTGCAAATGATATTCAGCTATATATCAGTGAAGGAAAACGCAAATTTAGAATGCTTTGCACAATCGGAGCACATTTTAGCTGTTATTAATGAATTTCCTTACAGCTCAACTGGAGTTTCCCTAAATATGCAACATCACTGCAGACACCCCATTTATCAGTAGAAAGCAGAATTCTGAAGTATGTGATGCTGAAAAACGTATATCCTTTAGGTAAGGATGTGGAGTTGAAAAAATACTTAAAAGATCAGCCGTAAAGAATGAAGTCAAAGTGAGAAGAAAGGCTGGATACAAAACTAAAAGCAAAGCTATACTCAGTAACCATTCATATACAACTATTAAAAATATATAGCATTATCTTTAGTCTCCAACACCTTTTGAATATTCACATTCAGTACACTATTGTACATAATTGGTCATTACAAATGTTCAGACCATTTCAGGGTCCCCAATCTTATAGAAATTATAGATAGTCATCTGCAAACAAATTGCTCCACTTTCAGTTCCATTTGAGAATCTGATCCATCTTACTGTCCCTTGGATAACCGGGGTTAGCGAGACTAAAAGAAAAGTCATCCTTTAAGAATGGAAAGCAGTTTCCTAGCCTTATCCAAAGCAACTCAAAAAAGCCTAGATATCACATTTAAACACTCTTATCCCTTTGTAAAGTTAATATATGTCATGGTACATGATCTTCTGTACCACAAGTTTCTCTGGAAAAAAATGAACCATTTTTCTTAACTTCTAGAAATTGAAGATCTTTTTTCTCCAGAAAAGCACCTTAGAAAACTCTAGAAACTTCAATTACTTCTTTAATTAAAATCAGGTTTTTATAGTCCTTTTCAAATGCCATAAGATGCAGTTAATGTTCTCTTCTCTATAAAAGAAAGAACATTGTGCATCAATACTGTTACATCTCAAAAATCCCAAATTTCTCTCTGTTAGCCCCAGACTTACATTTAACTAAATTAAGGATGGTATTGAGGTTAAGGCACTGGACTAGGACTCGGGAAATCTGGATTCAATTCCCACCACAGACATCTGCGTGACCTTTATCTAGTTACTTAATTTCTCTGCTCCCCAGTGTCCTCCTTTCCATCCTCTGTCTGCCTTGTCTGGACAGGGACAGTCTTACTATGCATATATGCCTCATGGTAGTCAGTGTGGATCTTCTCTAAGGGCCCAGGCTCCCTAGTCAGACTACATCTCCCATGATGCATCACAGTCTCCTGTCTTGGAAAAAGGAAAAGTCCTGCACAGACTAGGGACCAAGGTTTCAGTTCTGAAGAAAAGGGGTTACAGCGGATGAGAAGCTAGATATGAGTGTGCCCTTGTTGCCAAGAAGGCTAACATTGAATAAAACAACTACATTTTACATAATTTGTGAAGTTATATTTGGCCATCAGTGCCTAGTACTTCTTGATGCAGAATTGTAGGGCTTCAAATGAAAAAGATTTCCTTCCTAGAAGGTCCAGGTGCTTTTGGTCTCTATCGTATGAGATATACTTATACCGGTGTTGTTTATCCCATTCATCATTGCACTGACTATCAGAGAGTTGCGTGGAGGGTGGGAAAATAGAGTAGTTGGTGGACACAATACTTTTATCACGTCTCTAGGTGTAGGTGTTACTGTGGCCAGTTTACCCAATGGCTTTTGCATGTTCCAGCAGAGCCTTATTGAAAGGAATGGCAGTTCTGGATGATATGGCAGTATGAAGAATATCCAGAAACTAGTATTGTGATTCTTTGATTCTCTCAGGAGATATCACTACGGAGTCTATCGAGCATTTAATGAGGTCTTGAAAATCCCTAAAAGCATCAGCCACATAGAGAGGAGAAGGCATTAGTGTCTCATCTGGTGAGGAGATTGAGGGGTAGTCTGAGTAGCTTCTTTGATTGCCCTCACCTCCCGATCCTCAATTGTTTCCTTCTGTTGAGTGGTGCACTGGGGGAGAGAAGTTTGAGTTTCCCTATCATCTCAATAGGAGGAGGTCAGAGCCCTGGAGAACTGTTGGTGACAAAATGCCCAGGCATCCCAATATGGCCAAAGAGGACCATATGTGGGAGGATGGTAGCATACAGGATTGTTTTCACCAAGAAAAATCAGCTCCCCAGAAATCCTCTGTCTCTTCTAGAAAGAGGGTTCCTATGTGGATATACAGGAGAACCCTGGACAGAGACAGATGTTACTCCTCTTCCTCTTCTAATGGAGGAGCTCTGACTGAAAAGGCAGGTGACTCAGGCAGTACCGGAGATATATAAAGTCCAGTGATTGAGTGTTTATTGGTTTTGAGAAACACTTGACACCTGCAAACAATAGAGACAGTGGGTCAGCACTCACAGATAAGTTGCAGTACCAAGTGAGGCTGTGGTACTGACTTAGCGGTATGCTTGTCCCTCAGGTACAGTGCTGAGGGTTTCAAGCACGTTACATATGCTGCTCATGTAGATGGAGGCTTAATTTTACACAGTACTGAAGAACCCAATAGGGGAACTGGTACTTCTATGTTTGCTCTGGCCACCTCTGGAAAATGGTACTGAAGCCATCTCAAAGCCATGTATACTTTTAATGTCAAAGGATTTTCCTGCCTCACCGGTAATGGAGAAGCCCCTCATCTCTGTGGTACCAAGCCTCGAGGCTGCAGTCTCTGAGGCTATTGACCTGCTTGGGGAGCAAGATCATTTTGAGACAGACTCCTTAAAAGGTACGTTAGAGCTCCTCTTCTAGAGATCCCTATTAGCGGTAGCAAGGTAGACCACTCCAACAGTGGTCATGGGTGGTAAGAAGGAACTGAGAGTACCAGTGAGTGAAAGATTTCTAACAGTCTACTGAGCACACACAAATACCTGAAGTGGAATGGACATGTGCAATCACTCGAAGAAGTGATGATCCTTAAGTTTGAAGAGTTCCCCATCTTCAATCTCACCCTTAGGCACTGAACTTACATAACAAAAGGACAGTCATAGATCCACAGGACAAGGGTATCATTCACTGTTTGTTCATGATTCATTTACTTCACACTGTCCCTCTTGTGCACTGAATAAAACAGAGGCACTGAAGAATAAAAATGATTAGATAATTAAAGACAGTATTGTAATGCAATGCAGCTCCCAAAGCTGACAAATTCTTCAGAGAAAAGGCAGGAGCTCCCTGAGGTGCAGCTATGATCCCTGGTTTTGCCATAGTCAGTCTTAAGGGGCTTGTGTTGTACCTGTTCTGCATACGAGTTTGAAGGGCTTCACTCTCCAGGATAGATAATCTAGTACCCAGGGCTGGCGACAGAAATTTGGGGGCCCCCTACTCTGATAGTTTGGGGGCCCCCCCAGCCCAGCCGGCCCCCCCCCCTCCCCAGCCCAGCCGACAGCGGATGGGGGCCCCCCCAGCCTGCCTGCCCCCAGCCCAGCCGGCGCTCCGTCCCCCCCCGCCAGCTGGGGGCAGCGAGAGCGGCATGAGCCGCCCTTTCTCCCCCCCACTCCCCTCCCCCAGACAGCACTGCTGCCGCCGGCCGGGCTCTCTGCTCCTGCCGGGGCCAGGCGCGCTTGTCCGGAGGGAGCCGCGCCGCCTCCCCGCCCCTTCCCCGCTCTCCAGGTCGGCGACAAGGGGGGACACAACGGGTACAGCGGTGTACCGGGGCCCCCCTAAAGTCGGGGGGCCCGGTACACTGAATTTACAAAAAACAAGGAAAAGTGTATCAGTTATTACCATACTTGGAAGCATTAAAAAGAAGTGAAGATTCAAGTAAAATCGATAAATTATTACTTTCCACTTCAATCCCCAATTGTTATGTGGATCTAGAGCTTAAAAAACTCTAAGAAGATGGTACCTCCACATTATATAGGCTCAATTTCAGCACAATAAATATTTCGTATATTTTATACTGATCCTGTACTTGGTTATTCAGGAACAGTAGCCAGATCTCATCTAACTGAGCACATGGTACAGTAATAGTTCTTCAGTTTATATGTTGTTTTAATAAGATCACAACAATTACCATTCTTTTGATTCTTCTCTTTAAAAAAAAATAAAAATAAAAGCAGAATTACTGCCTATTCTTAATGAGCTCCTTACTTAGAAGCATTCCAACAAGGATGTCTAGAGGAAAAAATAAACACCACTAATGTTAAGCTAAATCATGACACAAGTTAACTTGGTATGACATTTTGAAATATTAACATTAAGGAAAAGTCAATACAATTCTCTTCAAATTACCATGTTCAAAGAAAACAGTAACTTGAAATAGTACTTTTTTCTCTGCAATGAAAACCAACATTTCCCAATGACAGAAGTCAAAAACAAATCTGAACCCCAGAGTATAAGAAAGTTATGCAAATTTTAGTTGTACATCTTACGTAAAATGCTAACATTTATAAAGTTTAAAAGTTATGAATATTTTATATACTAAACATGCATTTATCTCTTGCAAGATATGTAGTCATGATGATCAAAATTGGGGAAAATATCTTTGCCTATTAAAAATGACTGCACCATCACACAACCACAAGAATGGCTGAATTACTTTGCAGAAAATACTGTTGTATCAAGTTTTTAATGATGAATAATAAATCCATAAAAATGAAAATACAATGAACATCTTTGCAAACTATTAACTGGAAGAAATTTGCAGTTATAGAACAAAGTAACAGATATTTATGTTTAGAGTCTCTGTTGCTTATAGATTTTTCTATATATTAGAATTATTGTGAAATTCTATAGAATATGCACTTGAAAAATCTGATATTTTTAAGTTTGTGCTTCATTTTCACTGGAAAAATAATTCAAGTACATTTTTCCACTGCAGGAGGGATATTTTAGCAACCCAGATGGACTCCTGCATATGTCCCTTAATTACACTGCTCTCTCTTTCTCCACTCCCAGTTTTACATAAAGCTCCTTTTCAGACAATAAAATATATTTACAAAAGACTTCCAAGACAACATAACTAGAGAAGGTGAACAAACAATGTGATATGTTAAAAATGGTAAATCAGAATTAGACATAGCTGAACAGAGAAACAATCATAAAGGAAGCACCTGATTCAAAGTAAAATAAATATAGATCTATCACCAAGGTGATTAGAAAGCAATAGAAACCAAAATATTATGACCAAAAGGACATTAATTTATTTTAAATTAATGACAATTGGCTGATGCTATTTAAATAATCATAGCCAGTAAAGCTATTCATTAATATCTTAGTTGTGAGTAATTAAATATTTTCAATATTTGTGTTTGTACAATAATAAACACAAGCCATCAGTTAAAATGGAGTTCTAGAATCACTTATTTTTATCTTTGTCAAATATTAGTGCTACAGACAGCTAAAATCAACATACGTGGTAAAAAAAACTTCCATGAAACACAAATGTTAAATCATGGAAATCCTGCATCTCTGATCTCAACCATACATGATGTGGAAGGTACATATTCCACATGAGTAGCTTTTATACTTCATGGAAAAGCCTAGTGTGATCAGCATTCAGGAACTCATTCCAGAAGACTCAAATCATGCTACTCCCTTTAAAGAAAATATTAACCTATTAGCCAAAATATCACTTTTTCGGGGGGGGGGGGGGGGCACAACCAGGTCAAAGATTACAGTGACTTAACACAAACATCAAGGCAAATAATATTTAATGGGTTAACACTTTAAAAACACTAATTCATCCAGTCTTGTTAATAAGAGCATACCATTTCTGTGTACTACAACCCTAACAAGTTTTCTCATAGAAAGAAAAGCAATTAAAACAAATCACTATCCAAAAAACTGAAATGAAACTTTAAGTTGTTTTCCCTCATGTATCAACTATTATTTACACCCAAGTTTCATTATCTAGTCTCCCCTCCATAGCAATATGAAGTTTCACTGCCTTTGGCGTTATACAGATTGGGGCTTCATGTAGTATACAATATAACTGGTTAAGAAATCCATGCCAATTTTTCCCTTTCCTAAGAGGATTATTTCTGCAATATGTTGTGAACAAGCAATACAGTACACCTGGACCATTAAAAAAAAAAATCAAACCAAATATCCCAAAAAACTTTTCTCTTCCTTTTCTAGATGTTTGTGAGAAAAAAGGAAATAAAGAAAGACTTATGTCCCCCAGACTGGAGAATAAACATTAAAATGGTCATGCTTTCAAGTGTTTAAAAATTAGTATTTTCAACAACTTTTCATTTAACCAACATAGTAGATTTCAGTATTATACTTCCATTTTCTTGGTTTTCTTGCTTCTGACGTGCAAAATCCTTAAAGAAAAAATCCTATGAAATTATTGTCTGGGGCCCTTAATGACATATTTTCACTCCATTAACTGTACTTCCCTTGTTCAAATTTCAAGCAGAAGCATTAATTTCTCTAGTTTACGTATCCTATGAAACCCATTTTTTTTCCAAAGGGAACACACAGCAAATTGCACTGGATGGGTGATAATGAAAAAAGCAACACCATTTATTAATTTTGTATAAGTTATCCTCCACCCTAGAGATTCCTTAGAGGGAAGAACATGTCTGAATTTCACCATACTGTGCCAAAGGCAGAAAGTGAGAGAAACTAAACAAGCACATCCTGAAGGGAGAGAAAATGCCTGCAGCAGCAAATGACCTACTCCATACCTCACTAACAAGTTTTTGATGTTATAATTTGTTAGTTTCAGGAATAAAGACAAATTACCAACAGTTTTAGTTTGTTCTAGTAGAACTATTTAAGTTTTTGATCAAAAACAATATTGTTCAGAAGAGCTGTACATTTTCAGAAGATTATGATCATGAGTAAATTTGCATGACAAGTTCTTTGCCAGGTTTATTTTCTTATAATAATTTGATTAAAATATTTAGGATGAATCATAACAAAACCAAATTCTTGACATGGATTACTATGCATTAATATATTTTTAAAATATTTTCTAGCCCAGTGCATAGTAAGCAAAAGATAATTTTAATCAAACATTCATTCCTCGGTATGAATAAGCAAGTACCCCTCTCCCTCCTGAATTGATAACTCTTTTAAGCAATGATTCATTTGAAAAAATCAACAGTGTATTGGCAATTCAGTATAATCATAAATACATTTATATACTATATCTATATCTATACACATGTAGTACAAACACATTACATAGGCAGTGGTACATACATTTGTGTATATATTGCAATACACACAATATTCATAATTTTAAGATTAATACTTAAAAATACTTTAAAAATATTTAGGAAAAAATTTCTTTCAGACTGTTAGTGAATTCTTATTCTTATAGAATCAATACATTAAAAATACATGTTAATGTTGCCTAGTAAAAATTCATACTAACTTAAATTATGTAACTGCATATATTATGCAAAAATACATTCTATACATTTGTTCATGGGCATGTATAAATTACAAGAGAAAGTACATGATAAAGTT
>JAVMKO010000007.1:59047330-59184830 GCA_032164245.1 Sternotherus odoratus | reverse complement strand
GATACTATGCTCCAGATAACACATCTCCCTCTAAAGCATTGTAAATTTCTCCTATAAAGGAAACTTTTCTGCATGTTTCATTAAAGATGAGATCTCTCCCTTTGTTGGGCAAGTTCATAAAGTATCAAGGCCAAAACAACAGCCTATAGTGGAAACATAGTTTCTGAAGCAATCAGCATCACAAGTTTCAGTTGGGCCTTTTAATCTGAAAAGCAGTTAGTATCATTTTCTGCCAAAATGGAGGCCTCATGCCTAAAAATGCATGAGTGGCTGTACTGGGAAAGTTGATTAGACAAGCTGTGCATTCATCAGACCTGATATGATCATATGACTATCTGTGCATTATTTTTCCTTGGGCACAACCTAAATGATTCCAAGTACCTTCAGAGGAGCTGGATTTGAGAGGAGCTGGATTGCTTTAAAAATTCTGTCCTAACTAGATGTGCTTCATCCTCATTAAAAAGATTAAAGTATGCTAATATATCAAAATATAAAATATTAGACTAGACTGCATTATATCAAGCAGTTTTATTTAAAAGGTATTTTATCTAAATATACATTTACCAACTTTTTAAATAAAACCGAATATGTATGTGCTAAGTTCTTTTTATACTAGTAACTATTACTATCACAGGGAAGAGGACTAGAAATTTAAAATTAAATAAAGAAAGATGACAAAGTATAAAGCAATTCCTCTGCCTTATTTTGGCTATAAATATTTCATTAATTAAAATATTTTGTTCTCTGCACTGTTTTGTGTTTTTGTTGAAAAACAGATAAAGAACAAATGTTACATTTTCAATGCAATTTTCAACTCTTAGATCAAAACCTATTAAAAAGTTAGTTTCTTGATTGAAATAAAATAAACTGTGCTGAAAGAAGGGATGTATCAATGTCACATTATCAGAATCGTCCTTTTTATTTCTATTTCACAAAGTCAACACTTCAGCAGTAAACTGGGCAACACAGAACAAAATTAATTGCAACTGATATACTACAAGTGTTTTCCACAAGCCTATCTAATTGCTCTTGGTTTACTTACATCCAACATTTTAGCCAGTACATCATTTTACATCACCAAAAAATTAAAAATTAAAATAAAAATGTAGAAAATCCATTCAATAAAAAAAGAAAAAAAAACACATTTTGGACCACTTCAAAAATTACAGATGTAATTAGCAAAGCAGTAATAATCAAATGGGGAGGAACAAGATGGCCATTAATTTGATGATGAGCAATAGTAATACATTTCACGATGTAGAAATAACAACAGAAAAAAGTTAGGACCCTTATCCATGATTTTCAGATGTTTATTGCAGTACGTTTTAATTCAGCTAACAAAGTGCAAGTGAGAATTTTAATTGAGAAATGTTCCAAATATTGCACAAATTGCATACTGTTTTCCCATTTGTTACTATATGTATCCATATCATTATGTATGCATGGGGTAGAGAAAGTCAATTAACATACTGTCCACTAAATGTAAATGTTTTATATTTTTAGATATGAATATGTGAACCAGAATGAATCACTAGTCAGATCTGTTGTCAGAATAAGACTTGTTTGGTTGAGGGGAGAGGGACACCTTCCCCCACAAAAAAATATTTAGGAGAAGCTTAAGAAATTATTTAAAATGATCACATTATCATGAGGTTTACAATTGAATGAGAACTCATAAATCTGATGAAATGAAAAAGAAATCCTAACTAATTTCTGGATTGCTTTCTTTTATATTTCTTTTTCTTCCTTTAAGAGTTTTGTCACTCTAGCTGCCATATTGAACTACATGGCAGTGCCACCACCACTAACTTACACAAAACTAAATCACAAGTTTCTCTTTTGTAGTAAAAGAATGAGATAAAAGTTTTGAAAATAAGGCAAGAAAACATCCCAATCATGAATAAAAATGAATTTATGGGAACACTTAATATAACTTAACAAAAATGTCATATAGATAGTTGTTCATACACATACACTTACCTCCACAGCTCTCTTAATATATGGAATCTGTGTGCCACTGTCCAGATCTTCATTTATAATAAGTCTTCTAGCCCACTGACCTGCCCTGACAACACCACTACCATGAATTAAAACCAGCAGTTTATCTGGATTTGTCAATGCATCCTCACTCATAAAGATAAAACTCTTTGGCTCACTCTCAGTAGCATCTACCTGAAATTTAAAAAAATAAAATTTAAAAACAACACACATTCTGGTGCATCAATAAACATATTAAGAAACCTAACAGCTGCAATTATAAAGTAGCATTGGAATTTATACACAAATATCATTATTACTGTATTTGTGTTATGTTAGCACCTAAAAACCATAGCGTGTTTGATACTACACAAAGAATAAAGACAAAGCCTTACTTAAAGACCTTGCAATCTAATTTGAAAAGCAAAAAAATACATTACAACTATGAACACTTATACTGCATCAGATAGAAGCAGGAAGTATGATTAAGCTTTAAAGTATAAAACGTACAAAAAAGAGTAAAAGGCACAGAATTCAGAAGTTCACATAAATTTACTGACAGAAAACAAAGCCCACAAAAGGACTACCTGGGAGAAGAAAACGAAAAGTAATTTGTCACATCTTATTTGCCAGAAACAGCAATAATAGATCATATAGAAAATATTAAAGTGAAAAAATCCTAGCATTCCATTTCAGTCCCCACAACATAAATAGCACATAATCCATATATGAAATAGTAGCATAAATTTAGTCCATTATAAGCTTAAAAGGACATGTATACACATACAAAACACAAAAAATACAGAAATCCAATTTTAGACTAAAGAGTGGCTTTGAGCGAGGGTATTGTTGTGCTGCCTGAGAAATAGATTGTGATTCAAAGAGCCACAATCTGACATCCAATGTCCCCCTTTCTATGGAGGCTGGGGAAGCACGCTGCACCAGTTATGTACTGGTGCAAAGTTCTGAAGCACCAGTACAACTATGATGACCTGAACGTTGAGGGGGCAGAGCCACAGGTCCCATGTATTCCTTGTTCCCTTCTGCCCACAAGAATAAGCAGTAGGGAGGAGGGAATGCAGTGAACTACTCTCCTTCACCTGCTACCCAGTTACCCACAGCATGCGTAACTGATGCAGGCTTGTAAGGGGGTACCTTGTATCACCTTGCTTCCCTGTGTGACTGTGCAAATCAGACCCATGTATTGGGGGGACAGGACACAGCAAATCAATGACTGTTGAAGAAAGTCTGCTTTTCTAGGACAAAAATACAAACCCAACCGAAGATACAGCTAGAAGTTTTGTATCAAGTCATTTGGTTTTCTGTGTATGGACATTTATCCTTCTTTCATCCTTTCAAAATTAATGGAGTGTGATATTACAGAAATGTTTCTTAGTAAAAGTAGTCCTTACTCATACAAGCAGTCTTATTGGAGTTGATCAGATGGCCTGTGTAAGTAAGGACCACTCACCTGAGTAAAACTCAGAGTCCCAACCAATTACAGCTCCTACTTTGATACAAAACTTCAATCCTGTTGTGTTTCATACATTTCCAAACAGCATACAACTTTGGGAAAAATGGAGCCTCAGTTCCCTGCTTTAAAATAGGGAGTAGACTTCCCTTGTCCCGTCTAGTTAAACAATAGGAGATAATTTCTACCCCAAAAGAGCTTGCAATATGTATGTACAGTACTTAGCACAATGAGGTTCTAATCTTGGATAGAGCATCTAGGCACTACCATGACAACAACAGTATTAGTAACAATATAAAGAAAGACTGCAGTCATGTTGGAAGTGGGAGAAGCAAAACATTATCTCTCAGATGATATTTAGTCAGGTGGACTTGAGTTTTGCAAACAACTTGAACATTTAAGAAAACAGAAATAGCCAAAATTAAGATGAAAATGTAATTTGAAAAAAGTATAATTTAGTGTACACTTTAATACACTGCACTAATCACATGCACTAGAAGGCATAACATTAACTAGTTCATGCTTCTGTAAATGGGTTAATGCTGTACAGAGGGGAAAAAGAACCTTAATCCCTTTGTCAACTTAATTACATTTAGAAACTTTTCTTCAAACCAATTTGTCTTCAAACAGCAACAATTCATTAAATGAAGCTTTCACTAAGGAATGCACATAAAGGTCACTTTTGTGCACAACCTCACTTTATTGACAAATCAGCCTACAATACCATTTAGTTCTAGTCAGAGTGAGACTGCATAAAGCAATTTGTATCTATTAACAATTCACAGTTTTAGATATGCTCATGAATGCTTAACTATGATCTTAACTGTGCTCTTTCATTTAAACATAAATTAAATAAACTCAGAAAAACTAAAAAAGTTTCGTTTAACAATTAGAGTCAGTACAGTAACTCCTCACTTAACGTTGTAGTTATGTTCCTGGAAAATGTGACTTTAAGTGAAACGATGTTAAGCGAATCCAATTTCCCCATAAGAATTAATGTGTGGGGGGGGGGGGAGAGTTAGGTTCCAAGGAGTATGTGTGTGTGTGGGGGGGGGGGGGGGGTTAGGCCAGTCAAAAGGCATTATATACATTTTAAACAATTTCAAACAAGCAATTTAATAAAGGGATTAAACATGCTGGCAGTCCACCTATCAACTCCCCTATGCCCCCCCCCCCCCAAGACCTCCTGCCCACCAGCGGACCCCATGGATCAGTCATGCAGCGTTCAGGAGGCTGGGGGGGAGGAGTGAGGACACAATGCGCAGCCTTCCCCCTCTCTCTTGAATGCCACAAACCAGCTGATTTCCACAGGCAGGAGGTGCAGGGAGCAGGAGGAAGGTGCTGATCCGCGGGGTCTGCCAGCGGGCGGGAGGCGCTGGGGGGGCATAATGGAGCTGATAAGGGGACTGCCAACTGTGGACAAAGCAGGTGGCCAAACAACATTATAGTGGAGCATTGCACAACTTTTAATTTGCATGTTTTGTAATGGAGCAGGGACATAAGATCAAAACAACATTTGCGAGAGGACATTAAGTGGAGAGTTACTGTACTGCTATTCACATGAAACACAAACTCAATCATTTTAGTTTTGTAGCTAGGAACTTCAAATCATCCTAAATTCTATTGACATTTTATAGGCAACACAATTTTTGACTCATTTCCAGATTCTGTTTTTTAGTGAATTACATAGACTTTGCAGTTTTTCAACAAGTATAGTAATGACCAGAGTTATCTGATGAGCTAATATACTCTAGATATATTATGAAATATTTCAAGTTTCTAAACATTACTCCAATTTCCCCACAAGTTAAAACACAAATTTTCATGTGATCTCAGAATTACCTCAGCCAATAAATAAATAAATAAAAATAATAAAAATATACACGATTTAACCAACAGAACAACATTTCATCAAAAAGCGGGGTTAAAGAGCTTGCTTATTCAATAGAGACAGTGCAGTATCAAAATATGCCTAAAATCCTATCTATATCTAAACCTGGCAGTTATACATTACACTGCCTTGAATGACACACAAGTTCAATTTCAAGCATTGTGAGAATTTTCCCCAAATAATAAAACAAACCCTAAAAGGAAATGATAAGACCATTAAAATTGCTTATTAAGAAACATTATGAAAATCATAGATCTAGAAGCCCATAGAGGAAGAGGAATGGGTAGAATCATTTATATGTATGGCTAGTGAGTGGAAATAACTGTTATTGGATGTGAAAAAGAGAAAGAGGGATACACTGAACAGCAGTGAGGGGATACAAGTTTGCTAACTTCTAAAAACATCTGGAATGTGATCAAGGAGTTCTATATAAAGCTGCCTTCTCCATTTTATTTTTCAGTCCTCACAATATTGAATCACTAGGTTGTTGTTTTTCATGCTAACCAGGAATATGTGAAAGCTGGTTATCAATACTACAAAAAGTGTGATTAGTATTTAATGATTACTAAATGTCAGTCTATGAATTCATCTAACTTATCATGCCCTAAATTTAAGAAAGTTCCATTAAAACAAGTGACTGACTGAACTGAAGTAACGAAAATAGATAATTCTTCTAAAGGAAAATGTAAATAATGTCAGAAGTTGTTATGTTGCCATACAGAGAGGATTCTTGCTTATCAAAGAAAATAGGTTTCTTCATTTTCTACTAGATCAGATATGACACAATGAAATTTTGTCCATTTAAGAGCAAAACATTGATGACTGAAGATTCTGCAGTGAGACTTTTTGTACCATCTTTGTCAATTAAATAAAATTGCAATAAAGTAAATTCCTGATTCAGGACTTCCAGCAGCTGTAAAACATAAGCTTTATTCAGTAATAAACTCTACTAGTTTTCAGCCCAAACAGCAAAGTTCAATCACTGATTATCCTATAAAAACAACAAATGTAAAGACATTATCTTCTTTATGCCATTGCTTCCAATGGAGCACAAAATGAGCAATTTAAAGAAGTGACTGAAGTATTTCACCCTGGAACATCCTCCTTCTGATTTAAGCTTGCAGGTCCATTATTAGATGTTGCAAGTGAAGAAACAAGAAAATATGGAGAAGAACTAAGAGACTCAATATTAATATACCATCAATAATTCAATGTTAGAGAGAGGAGGTGGCTGGGGTAATATGTTTTACTGAACAACTTCTGTTGGTGAAAGAAAGAAGCTTTCGAGGTATCAATGCTCAACTCCATCCCTCCGCCCCTTCCCTTGCAGAGAAGATTATAAGCTACCAAAAATGCTTCTTTCGTAGACAGATGCAGTGAGGAGCAGGTAGCCATATGCTCAAAGGGTAGACTTATCAACCTTGTTATCACCAGATCTAAGTCCCAGAGAGTAACAGGATCCATGACATTGAATTAGAAAATACAGACAGCCTGCAATTAAAAGGTGAAAAGCAGAAATAGCTTCCATGTGAACTCTGAAGGAACTAATCAATAGTCGTCGTTTCAGGTAGAACAATTTTAACAGGCCAGAACATGTTGGATAGAGGCATAACTTGCAAAACACTCTTCTACTTTGGCTAAATGGATAAATGTTTCCACTGTAAGCATATCTAGGAGATAGCTTTCTGCTATTCAAGAAGATGTTTAACACACTCCCTCAACACTCTACCTCCTGAGGCATTAACCAAGGAGCATACAGGCTCTCAGATGGTGAGCAGCCAAGATGGGATGTAGCAGGCAACCATGGTCCTAGGAGATCAAGTAGAGTTTTGAAGGAAGTGTCGAAGGAGCCCTAAAAGATAGACTCAGCAGACTAGAGAGGATTGTTGCTTGAACTTGAGCAATACCTGGGGTGGAGTGGAGTACGAGGGAAGCATACAAGTTTGTGTTTCCAAGTAAGCAGGAAAGCATCAGAGGTCCTGCACTGGAACAAAAGAATTGGCATTTCTATTGAGATGAGTGGCAAACAGGTCTATGTGATGGAACCTCCCATGTTTGAAATATGAATCTAACAAAATTCAGTCAGAGACTACCATGATCTCAACTGAATGATCTGCTCAGATGATCCCCCAGGCTGTTCTGAGCCCCATGGAGATGGGAGGTTTGGAGATGTATTGCACTTGTGATGCAAAACTCCCAAAGATGTACTGTCTATTGACAGAGATAACCTGATCTGGCCTCTCCCTGCTCATTCACACAGAACATCACTCCAACGTTGCCCATGAAGATGAAGATTCTGCCCCTAGATATGAGGGAGAAATGCTTAACTGGTCAGATGAACAGCCTACAACCCCCGCACGAACATGTGGAGACTGAAATCTTCTTAGGCCCCCAGACCTTGAGTTTGTTAGTTTCTTGGTGGTCTCCTCAGCCTACAGAAGCATCATGAGTCATTGCTTCAATGAGAGTCAGTGTGAGTAAGGTAAGAACATAAGAACATAAGGTAGGGGCAAAGGGAACTCCCGCACATACACTGGCTGGGTCTATCATTCAGTCACTCCTGCAGCATGTCCAATTGTCGATGAGTCAGGGATTACACTGACCTTAACCAGCCCCACAATTTCCTGAGACAAAATCTGTCATGCTGAACCACCTACATGCAGAAGCCCATGTGTCCCAACTGCCTGAGGCAATTTTTCACTGTTGTAATCAATGGGCTTTGAGATCTATGGAAATGCTTAATATTGTCTGGAATCTGGCTTGAGGTAGGAGCACCCTGGCTACAGTAGAATTCAGAACTATCCCTATAAATTATGTTCTTTGGAGAGAATACTGTCTTGTCCTCATTTATCAACAGACGCAAAACACTGCAGAGGGATCAGATTCTGAAGAGACTGACTTCTGCTAGGAGCTTGAATCAACCACCAGTCATCCAAGTAAGGAGAAACTTACAACCCTACTTTCCTTTGGAATGCAGCCAGTACTACCATGCATTTCGTAAATATTTGAAGGGAGGGAGGGGGAGGACAGGAGAAAGGGTAGGGCTATAAACTGAAAATGGGGTCACTGACTACAAATTTCAGGAATCTCCTGTTGCTTTGATGAAGAGTGACAAAAATATGCAGCCTTCAAGTGGAGGGTCACATACCAATTGCCGGGATCCAGGGAAGGAATAATGGAGGCCAGGATAATTGCATGAAAACCTTCTTTTCTTTACATATTTGTTCAGATTTTGAGGTCTAAAATAGGTTTGAGACTTCCTTTTGCCTTTGGAATCAGGAAGTAACGTGAATAAGAACCCTTCCCTTAGAGAAGAAAGGGAACCTCTTCTATAGCTCCCAAATGGATAAGAGACAGGACCTCCTGAAGGAGGACAGCCTTGTAAGATGGGTCCTTGAAAAAAGATGGAGCAAAAGGAGGAAAGAGGAATGGAAATAAACTGCAGGGTCTATCCCCGGTCCACGATACTTAGGATTCATCAGCTTGTGATAATATGGGACCAAGAGAGAAAGAAAATGGGAAAACCTGTTGGAAAAATAGGGAAATGAGAAATTGGCACAGCTCTGTCATTGACAAGGCAGACAAACAGACTGGATGGTATTGTCTGACTGCCTGGAGAATCCAGCTGAAAAAGAAAACTGAGGAGGAGCTGGTCTTCTCCTATGGTTTTACTTCATTTCCTAAACTGGTCAGGCTGTCTCAGGGGGAAAACATCTGCAGCGACAGAATAGAATTGCTTCTCTTTTTTTAGGAAAAGGTGTGTAAATTCCCAACTATTTCAAAGTGCCTTCAATCTTTGAGACTGTGGAACAGCTCATCTGTCTTCTGGGCTGAATCTGCCTTGTCAAAGGACATTTGTAGAAAGGTGGGAGCTAAGAGCTTGCCCTCATCTAACAGAGCCTGGAATTTCTCTCTGGCCTCCTGTGGCAACTTTCCTGAGAAGTTCAGAATATTATCTCGAAAGGAGAAATCATATCTTGTCAATAATGCTTATTATTGTAAAATTGTAGATCAGATGTAGAATACATTTTCACAGGTTTAATTTATTTGCATGCTTGTTGTTTGAGGTTAAAGACAAAAGACCCTGAGATGCTTTTTCTTTTACTGCCAAAACAACCAGGGAACCTGGCAGTTACTCAGACAACAAAAATAAAGATGATGAGAGAACTTCAAGTGCAGCCACCCAGAACATCCAACACACTGGTTTTCTGCAAACTACAGAAATCCTACTGAGAAAAACAAGTAACACTTAACACAGTCCTAAAGTATATTAGAGAAGTTTAAAAATTCTTCCACAAATGCCATCAGTCCTCCTAAGGCACTAGTGCCCATGCAACATCCCCCATTCCTTCAACTATATGGCCTATAGGAAAGAACCTACAGGAACCCCAACCCAGAGACTGAACCCAACACAGCACCTACAAAAAGCTGTTCAAGCAGAGACCGAAAGACATTGATCATGTCTCCGCTTTCTGCACTTTTCACTCTGATGATAGCGGTTGCTCTAAAACCCTCACATGCGCTCTCTCATGATTTTTAACCCTCCTCCCATCTTTTGTCTTCCTATTTAGCTCATCTACTGACATAATCCCTTTGTTTTGTTATTTAAATTATTTCAAAGTAGAACCAAAATAATGTTTTCAGACATTGCATTGTTCACTCAGTTTGCATGTTACATCTTTCCCCCTACCCTTTGTCTGCCTTCTCTAGTTAGCTATTGTATGCTCTTCAGGGCAGGAACTGTCTCTTATTGTGTGTTTATACTCTGCCTAGCACTGTGGTCCAACCAAGAATGCGGCCCATTGATATTAACCATAATTAATAAATACATACATACAGTTAGAAATACCTCCCCCGCCCCCACTCTAAAGGCTTGATTTTCAAAAAGTCAGGTATACAAAAATAAATGTGTGTAATTGTACTACTTATTTGCACATGCAAACATTGTCATCAAATATTTTTGAAAATAAGGTAGAGAATGCATTCCATGTAACATACAGGATACACAACCTAGACATAGTTGCCTAAGTTGTGGCTGGAAACTTAATTTTTCTTTACGTCCTGACTTTTTATTAAGGTAGCAGAGCACGTTAGAATTTCACTATATGCTTGTATTTTACATATTTTTAAAATGATGTTAAAAGAATGTTATTTAGCTTGGAAAGTCAAGTAATCAAAAGTTACGCAACATCAGATTTATGATTACCAGTGTAACTTTAATTCGGCCCCCTTGTGTGTCCATCCTGTTCACTAAACGAGGAAGGAATCCTATAGAAAAATTGAATGTTGCCATGTAATTATAGATTTTATCATAATGCAGACACTTGAGGGAACTGAATTGAGATTGCACAGGCAATTGTAAATTTGGAGTTTCCTAATTCTGGAGTGCTTGACTTTGCAATGTAAATATAATATTCTTTGTATGTAAGTCATTTATGTGCAATTTAAGTTTTTCCTTAAATTAAAAAAGCAAAAAGCAAAAAACTAATTCTGTTATAAGCCATACTGCCACCTCACCATCGTGTATTATCAGGATTTGAACTGTGAACATTCAGCTTCCAGCAGACCACTCCTACTAAAGATCCAGAACTAACAACATTATCTGGTATTAAAAAAATTTATAATGGTTGTGTCTGATACATAAGTTTGGACAGTAAGGTTATACTTTTCTTGTCTTTGGCCTAGTTTGCTTGACATGAGTGTAATGTTGCCTTAAATGACCTTGTTATTCAGTAAGTTTGTTTATAACTGCTGCATAGGACAAAGAGGATGTCTGGACCACTATGCTTAAATTGAAGGGCAAGAGAGAGACAAAATGTGCTGACAATACGCAATTAAGGAAAAGGCAAGTCAAGAAAAACAGGAAAGTCCCCAAAAGCTCCTATCCAAAACAAAGGGTCAAAAAGTGACCTGCTCAATTATGCCTGGTTAGTGCATAATCAGTGGTAATAAACCAAGTAGCAAAGAGGAACAACAATGTGAAGATGGCAAAGACAAAAAAGTCATGCCAATTGATGCCTATACATACATATTGTAGGAGTTGCACAAGCCATAGAGTACTTAATGGTGATTGGAAGAGAACGAATAAATATGTAATTTGGGCATATATAAAATTATGTAAATTGTTAGGGGGGCAGTTGGAGTATTGCGAGAGCAATCCACCATGACCTGGATACACTCCAGAAGATAACTGGTCACTTTGTTTTTCTGTATCTCTGTCATTTCTTACTAGTCGCAAGGCATGCTCTTGGTTCAATAATGGTCATGGGCTGACCCCTGCCCAGTCTGGCTCTCTCCCCTCCATCCCCAGTATTTAAGGAGCTCCTGCTCCAAGTGTTGCCTCTAGAGGAGGGACTAACTGCTGGTGCCATATGCCGAGTCTGGAGATGGTTGAGAGGAGTCCGGACTTTCAGTCCTCCCCTCTCCCTTGTCTGGGAGTTGGGGAGATCACTAGAGTCAGATTCTCCAGGAATAAGTGAGGTATACATAGAACACTAGTACTGGGCCAGGAGTTTGTTGTGGGGAGCCTAGCGCACATCCCTCTGTCTGAAAGTAGGTGCCCCTAGGTGGGCACAAGGGACTATTTGTTCCAAGTGCTGCATATGGGCTTTGCATAATGCGGGTAGCCCAGTCCAGCTCTCTCCTCCTCTCCCCCACCCCCTGACAACTGCATGGTGCTCCCAGTATAGTGTCTTCTGCTCTTGCTGCAGCATCAGCAGCAAATCCTAGGCTTGGAATGTTCAGTGATTTTGATAGGCTACCAACAATTCCCTGAAGCGGTAAGTGAGAGAAGTTAATGGTAATTTTTAATATTTTATATTTCAGCCAAATTTGAAGGGGGTCTCATGGGACAAAGAGTCCAAAGGGATTCCCCCTACTGAATATCAATGCCCTGCTGCAAATAATGGGAATGTATGAAAACTTCTCAAAGCAAGGATCACTTGAACCCTTTATAATGGAAGGTGTTAGGGTCACTACTCTGTTCCCCTATAATGTAAAAATGCATTGTAATTATAGTATTGAGTGTATGTACAGCGTGGCAGGGTGGGCTTGACCCAGCCTGCTGCCCCTTTAAGAGGGAGAAAGGCCCTCTGCAAACCTCCCTTGCAGGAAGGCTAATTAGCCACCTGGCTTGCAGGGCAATCAGCCTGCATGAGTTGCACCTGGCAGCCTCCTCTGGGGGATATAAGGCTGCCAGGAAGGAAGCCCAGGGGTGGTGGCATAAGTTATCAAGAGCTGTGTGTGTTGGAGCTATCAAGAGCTGTGTGTGTTGGAGCTATCAAGAGCTGTGTGTGTTGGAGCTATCAAGAGCTGTGTGTGTTGGAGCTGTTTTATATTCACTCTGCGGGTGCAGTTGGGGAGGAGGTCCCAACCGGGGGTAGTGGACTCAGCCTCCCCCTGTAGCTGTTCAGAGCTGTATATGAAGAGCTATTGAGAGCTGTATATGAAGAGCTATTGAGAGCTGTATGTTAATGAGCTATTGAGAGCTGTATGTTAATGAGCTATTGAGAGCTGAAGCTGTAGAGCTGTAACTAAAAGGACTGCACTGTTTTAAGCTGTATCTATTGGTGGTGGGGTCCTGCACTGTAACTTAAAGAGCACTGTTTGGAGCAAAAAGGGTTCCTGCCTGTGTTCCTGAGGGGGGGTGAGAAGGCGGTCTGTCACAACAGCTATACATCTTGTAATTTGGGGATGACTGCATTACTTCCAAAAGGTCATTAAACACTTACGTATTACTAAAAAAGCTATTATACAAGGTCTTTAAAAGAGTTTTAAAACATTTTATTGGGACTATGCCTGTAAAGCCACAGGCTCATAGCCTTTAAGGCCAGAAGGCACCATCATCATCATCTACTCTGATCTCCTGCATATCACGGGCTACAGAACATCACCCATAATCTCTGGCTGAGTTACCTACATCCTGAAATCTTGATCTGAAGACATCAGGTTACAGAGAATTGACCATCGTTTCCCTGCCTTTAGTTCCAAGTGCACAGGTCTCAGGGGAACCATAAACAATTTTCAAAAGAGTACAGTTTTTGTGTACCAAACGTATCACAAGTTTAAATTCTGGTACCTCAGATCCTACCAGGACTAGAAATGTGTAGTAGATCTCAATGAAATATACTCTCACCCAAACAGATTAGATATATTACAAAAATAGACAGATATTGTTCTACATATTTCTTTGTATATGAATGAACATGCTGCATGTGTATGCAGTGGTCATCACCTTGACTGGACCCTCAGCACAGTTGGTTGGATCTAGATTCCAAACTCCTCAGGTGAGAGACTGTCTATTTAGTCCTGTATTTTGTAGTGCCAAGGAAACATCATTTTTGAAAAACATTCAACTTACTGGGAGAGTTACTTTTTTCAAGTGGCATTCCTTTTCCAGTAGTTCATAGACATATTTAGTAATGATCTGCAAAAAAGAAAACAGAAGTTAAAGCACTTGTGAAAATTGCTTATCTATTCATAAAAGTCTTATCAAGAGTGGGCTAGTCAAACTGCTTCTCTTTTAAACAGAGTGTATATTTGCGCTGTGTTCTTCCCTAAACAACTAATTACAGAATCTACATCTTCATGAAAAAGGGTCCTCCTTTCCCCTCAGAATGTGCTATTTTTCAGTACAAAGAAATCCTGACTGTACCTGTGATTCTACCACCTGCTGCTGTATGAATAATTATGTAGCTCAAAACTAAAAGGATTATGACCAATTAATATATACTCAGGGGTACAAGAAAGGCTCTCTTTTGCAAAGAAATACTTTAAAAGCATTTTTCCATGAGCAGGGTTCCTGAAACCCTCTCCCCTGCAGGTTCAGTTCATGAGCTACATGGAGAGGAAATCCTTTAGTCATCCTGAGCACAAGTTGTCTTGCCATTTCTATTCACCGAGCAGGGAAGGGACAGGTCAAAGGTGTTCCAAATAGAAGAAGAGAACTGAACCACCCTCCAGCATGGGGGGTGGGGTAGGAGTGTGTAGGTCTGCATTATCGGAGTAGAAATAAAACTTAATTTTTGGCCTGAAACAAAGGGAATCATTTCAAAGATCCACCCAAAAAATAATAATAATACACCTAGTCACACTAAATATTAAGTGTCTCTTCCTGGCTGCCCCAAATTTAACAAAAGATGTTCTAACTTCAAAATCTTGCCTAATATCTAGGGAAAAAACTCTTTTTCACCTTCATATAATAGGGAAATGAAGAACTTTCTGATTATCAGTTTTTGAGTTAAATTTGGGGACAAATTAATATGCTTTTGTACATATGGGACTGTAAAAATGAGTCTGAAATCTAAGTGCCTGTATTTCATAATCTGAGTGCCTGTATTTTATTGGCTAAAGAAGCAGAGAAAAATAGCAAATTAATGGGGCTCACCTCCCCCTTCAAGATGCAAGGAACTACACTTAAATTTCACAGTTAAAGTACCTAAGTCCCGAAACATTAACCTAAGAATATCTGGGTGCAAACCCACCTGGTGTTCCTTAGTCCAACCCCTCAAGGCCACAATTATAGTCATCCTAATCCAAAGCATATTAAAACACAACAGAAACATAGTTGTAACAAAGCTCCCAAGTGAAGGCATCTTAACACACAATAATGAACTGAGCAGGTAGGAGCCAGGGCATAATAAATTTCAATTTTAATTTTCCAAATGCGCAATTACCAAGTAAAGTTTTAGTAAAGTCTGAAAGTTTTCATTACATACACATGAGCAGATGTAATGCACAAACATTTCAAACAAATCTCAATGAATTAAATGTACTGATGAAAGCTAATTAGAAACAAAACAAAAATGTCATAAAAAAGTCTTTACTAGGATTACATGATTTTTTTTGCTATTTGCTCAAATATATTTATTGATAGAAAAACACTCAAAAAATCTTTATGGTTTTAAAGAAAATCAGTCTCACTAAACATTACCATCCACAGGGAAACTGCATTTGGAGAGGAAACTTAGCTTTAAGCAATGAGTTGATTTAAGACATGTTTATCCCCAAAGCAGTATGTTAGGAACATGCATACTGTGTAATTTTACCTCCAGGGCCAAACTGTTTATGGTTCATTGAAATCAACTTCGGTATTATGCCAACAGTAAAGCAGTTAAGTTCCTACAGTCTCAGATGCTGATGGCGTACAGACGTTAAAATGAGTACAATGATGATATGACCTCAAACATAGGGATTTTATTTTTCACACTAAATCCTGTATCAACCTCCAATAGCTGTAAGAACTAAATAATGTTTCAAAAATGCTCAAAGGACATTGTTTTAAAATGGCTGCAAAGAAAAGAAAACCTATATTAGATAATACATGCAAACAAATCTTTTTTCTTTGGCTATTAGCTTTTGTCTTTTCCTGTTTGTCCGTCTTATCTTTTTAGACCATCAGCACTTCAGGGCAGGAACTATCTTGTAATATGTGTTTTTGGAGAGCCCAGCACAATGAGGCTCTGATTGTGATTGAGGCCTTTAGGTACTTTTGTAATATAAGAATACAAATTTTAAAAAGACAGAAATGTTAACATAAACCAACTGTATAGAGTGCAACAAAAACATTTAAAGGAATGTATATGTTTAACCAGAAAAAAAAATATCATGGGCCAGACTATCTGATGGAAGACCACAGTGGAGAGTAGTACTCTGATCCTTGGTCTGCTCAGCACTGGGAAGGTGTCCCAGTATGAATAAGGGCAGACTGTCTACTCTAAACTGTGCCAGCTTCCAACAGGCCCCAGGCATCATTCTGGTAGCTTGAGATCACTGATAAGCAATGACACCTCATCATGCCACAACAGGGGTACGAAGGAGAGGGTAGGTAACCTAATAATTATTTAGGAGTATTAGTACAATGAGCAGATTTGCTGGCTTTGCAGAAGGTTCTTGTCAGGATATCAGCATATACTTGCCTTAAGTGAATACACCTGAAAGTACATATAATGCTGCTGATCTAACATTATACAGTAGCTGGAACTTTTACTTCTGCATTTTCTGACTTCTTGTGATTTCAGGTAGCATGTAATTGTGCAACATAAAATTGACAAGATTTAAAAATATTTAATTTTATTCTTTTCTTCCTTTAAGGTAAAAAGTTGAAAAAAAACCCTGTGATTAATGTAAGAGTTTTAAGTGGTCTCAATTAGACTTTAAAGGTCAAAACGCCTTGTCCCAGGAAAGACAAGACACCTGGGAGGTGGTTAACTGGGCCATAACTTTGTTAAATAACTCATCAGGGAACTATCCAGCAATAACTTGTCCAGTGCAGATCATCCCCTTTGTAATCATTCCACCTGGTGGAGGGCTATCATCAACCCCCAACTCCATTAATCTGTCCCAGAACCATTGGAGAGACCCTGCCATCCTCCGCTCATCTGAGGGCTAAGGTGGGTAGGAGGAGGAGTAGATTGTCTTCTCATTGAATTAGACATGAGAAACTCCAACCATATTTCCAACTTTCTTTAGTAAATGCCTTCTCCTAATCCACTCCCATTTCTGGTTTATCAAGGAACTGAAACCCACCCACCCCCCTTAAACAATTAACTGCACTAGGCTCCAGACAAGTTACCAAAAAATGAATCATTAAACATTTATGTTAAAAGATGTTAAGAATCCAAAGTAGCGTACCACTCAAAAAAGGCAGGAATTCCAGAATTAAGATAGCCCCATTTATGAGACCTCAATTCAGACGTGTCTGAATATATTAATGACATGATCATATGCTCTTTAGGGTATGTTACCCCTACTCATTAGGATGAACAATGAGAGACAGACAGACAGAGACACTCTCTTATGTTAAGCTGCTAGGCTAGACTGGGACACCAAAGAGCTGAATTCTATCCCTGACTTTGCCAAGATTTTCTATGTAATGCTGCTCAAGCTATAATGTTTCATAGGCATAAGAGGGCCAGATTAAGGCAGCATAGGGATGTAACTAATTTTGCCATACACTAAATGCCAAGATCTTGATTTTGCATCCTTAATGCTCTTTTAAGACAATTACATAGAGATGTTTTTTAAAAGAGTGTTTTTAATTACTTAAAAACATTAAGAAGTTTCTATTAACAGCATGCTTAATGAGAACTTTTCATCCCGTCATACTAGAACCAAATGAACAAAAGATCAACATCTGAACATGGCTAAACCAAAAGAGAAATTAGGGACTAAGGGCCAAATCAGAGAGGTAATTAAGGATGAGAGTAGTCCCACTGAAGTCAATGGATCTACTCACATGTCCTTAAGTATTGGAGCCTCAATGTAAATTATGAGAGCAGAAAAATACAAACTAGACACCACAATATAGTGAAGATATACTAAGATTTGAAGAGCATTAAATAATAACACATAGTGGCTTATGTTAAATAAAAAAACCTGAAATCCTAATTTTTTAAATAATTAAAGTAAATGAATGATCACATACCCAAAGAAAAATATATCTAATCTTCTGGTGAACTCTTCCATAATACAGATGAGCAAGATACATCCTACCTGAATGATTTGTTTTAGAACACGTACATGCTACTCCAGAGAAGCTGTTACAGTATATATACCGTCAAAAATCCATGCCATGCAATGAAGTGCACTGAGACTTGATAGCACACCCCCTTCCATGCTTTGATTTACATCTAGGACAGCCAGAATTCTGTTTTCTCTCAAGTATATTCCTATTTTCAAAACCAACCTCAGCAAGACTACCAACAAGAATTTAACATGTAATAGAAAGTCCAGCGCATAGGAAATAAACAAAAAATAGGCAAAAGTAAATAAATAAATTAAAATGTCTCCCCAGCCTTGTGAACATGCCAATGTTTTCTTAAAGAAAATCCACTGCTAAAATTATAACAAAGATACGATATAGTCCTGGAGGAGGGAAGTTGAAACAGGATACAGAGTCTTTTATCTCTATCCCATTTGTTCAAACAATGGGCACAGGTCAGCAGTTACTGGAAATCATTATCAATTGATGACTTTTCATACGTCTACATAAAATAAGTGGGCCTTTGTCGTGTTCCTTGTGAAAAAAAAAAGTGTTTACATTACAAAAATAATCCATATCACTCCAGGTCAGGGATGAGGCATATTGGCTATATTATATGCATTCAGAGGATAGGAGACTTCTGTTTCCAAGAATGTGTCAGGTCATTTTGGGGACCGAAATGGACCTTGTGAGAACATTACATTCGTTTTATTTTTAAATCAAGTATTCAAAATACATATTTTCAGGGTGAACTCAGTCCGTCAGTCATAATTTTCCTCTAAATAATTTTATTTCATGACCAGACTCTAGAGCAGTGGTGGGTAACCTTCAGCCTGTCAGAGTAATCCGCTGGCAGGCTGCGAGACAGCGTTTACATTGACCCTCCACACGCATGGCCACTCACAGCTCCCAGTGAGTGGACGAAGGTTTCTAACCATCAGAGGAGTGAAGTTCTGGCACAGCTTTCCAAGGGGAGCAGTGGGGGCAAAACACATATCTGGCTTCAACACTAAGCTTGATAAATTTATGGAGGGGATGGTATGATGGGATAGCCTTGGCATTTAATTGATCTTTGACTATTAGCGGTAAATATGCTCAATGGCCTTGATGGTATGTTACATGGGGTGGGATCTGAGTTACTATAGAAAAGTCTTTCCTGGATATCTGACTGGTGAGTCTTACCCACATGCTCAGAGTTTAGCTGATCACCATATTTGGTGTTGGGAAGGAATTTTCCTCCAGAACAGATTGGCAGAGGCCCTAGGAATTTTCACCTTCCTCTGCAGTATGGGGCATGGGTTACTTGCTGGAGTATGCTCTGTACCTTGTAGTCTTTAGTTTAAACCATGATATGAGGATTTCAATAGCTCAGACATAGGTTAGGGGTTTATTACAGGAGTGGATGGGTGAGATTCTGTGGCCTGCGTTGGGCAGGAGGTCAGACTATATGATCATAATGATCCCTTCTGACCTTAAAGTCTATGACTTAGTGGCTGCGGTTCGTGCTTCAGATGGTCAATATAAACACTGTCTCATGGCCTGCCAGAGGATTACCTTGATAGGCTTCAGGTTGCCCACCACTGCTCCAAAGAGTTGGGCAAATAATATATACATAAGATTGGAAATAAAACCTAGCAAATCATTCATACCTATGGTATTTTCCAGATTGTTATTTTCTTGCTTTACCTCTCTACATATCCATAAATAACTCGGATAACACTTTCTTTCTGCTAGGTTTGGCAGAATTTGATTTTTGTTTTTGTATATTTGACAAATAATATCAATATTTATTTTAAGCATTTTTTTCAAATTCTATCAATTAAAATTTTCACAGTTAGCAAAATTAAGGGAGGGGATCATTATATAATTATTTAATTACAATAGATGTTGATATTTTATAAATCTTTAACTTTTTAACTGTTAAAACAAATGGTCAGCATCATATGCCAAAATATACAATGTAAATAACCAAAAATCAAACTGTAATAAATTCTCAAGCAGCATTTGTCCTATTTTGCCTATCTGTACATTTCAATTATTTTGGATAGACGTGAATAATAAACGTGAATAAACATGAATGATCAAATATACATTCTCATACTGTGAGACCATAACATAATAAAAAAAATACTTGTACATACCCAACAATATTGTCTTGGCTGATAATTCCACATATATGTGAAATCATTACCATTTACCTATAAGTGGACCTTTGCAATAGTAACATTTTGCTAGCTGACTCTGTACATGCACAGAAAGAGATTAATTTTCACTCTCTCCAGGCTTCTCAAATGTTTCCAACTGTCAGTTCTGTCTTGACCTAGTAACTTACAGTTCTTTAGTAATCTAACTCTTAAGAAAATTAATCATGAATAGATCTATGAAGGACACTATTTTCGAGAATTCAAGTTTAACCTCAGGTTTAACTTTCACAACTAGAGAGAATTCCAGGCAGAATACACAGGTTAGATGTTTTACCTCTTAAAGTTTGAAAAGAAACAAGTATAAAACCCTCTAACAGAAAATCCCATCCAACTTATGGATGTATTGTTTAACAAGATGTGTGTCCTAACTGAGAATAAGCACTTAAAATAAATAACTGAACAAACAGCTCTTTTACCATATAGAAATCAGCCACAAATTTTCAATTTGCAGTATTAGGGCAACAATGTTCAGTGAAAAATGCACAATGAATTCCAACTGACTGCCCCGCAGCAAATCTCAAGTGGTAGGATTGACTCAAGGCTTGCTACTGTTGCTGCCATAGCTTTGGTTGAATGAGCTTTATTTTGACTCTTCAGTGACAAACCTGCCAATAAGTAACAATGAAAGATGCAAAGGAACATTTTGACATACTGCTCTTGGATACAGGCTTACCTCAGCACTGGTGACAAAAAAAACAATACAACAAAAAAAAACCCTAAAAGCTCTTTCTAAAGGCTCTGTTCACTGCACGTTTTAAAAAAATCAATAGCATTTTTAAAATCCACAAAAGACCTCACTTGGATTATAGTGTGGCTGGACAATTCATTTGGATGGAATTGACATTACCTCTAAGGGATTTCTTGCTTTTTCTATTGAAAGTAATTCAACTCAAACAATTCATAGATGTGATATTCTGGATTCCGAGCTGACTGATCACAAATAGGATCTCAAGATCTTTTGAAAGAAATTTAAAAAACAAAACAGGGATTTATCAGGAGTGCAGCATACGCTGTTAATATATTTTGATCTGATACTTGTTCCATGGTCTTTGCTGACACCTGTTGGCTTATTTTTTGTTTGTTTTTGAAAATCATCTCCTGTCTTTGAGCTTGTCTTCACTACTTGTGTAAATCGACCCAAGTTACACTACTCCAGTTACGTGAATAAGGTAGCTGGAGTCGACATAGCGGAGGTCAATTTATCTGTGTCTTCACTGCGCTGCGACGGGAGATGCTCTCTGGTCGGCTTACCTTACTCTTCTGGGGTAGCTGGAGAACCCCAGAACACTCTCTTTAGCCCCGTTCATACCACACATGGTCATGCGTATGGGGCCATGCAATCGCCTAAGGCGTACGCATACCCACACCCCTCAGGTCTGCTAATGTTATTTCCCCAAACATGTCTTGAAAACTATGTTTCTGGGGTTTAGATATGGATGGTAAGTGGGTTCTAGCACAACCATGTGTGTGAAACTATGTCCAGAAACAAGGTAGGCGTAGCTTATGAATATGTTGCCCAAGTCTCTTTTTCTAGTCTGTACAAAGGTGCAAGTCTTGGATTCCAATCTTTATCTTACTTTTACTGCACTTTGTATTTTCTTTGTTTCTTCATCCTCTAGATTGTTGCAACCAGAACTACACACAACATTCGAAATGTTGCCATATCAAGGCTATGTAGTGCACCAGCATTAGACATCATTAATCTCATATACGCATTCAGATCAGCACCAAAAAGCCCAATATTTTCATCGTTGACCTGTGAATTGATATTTCTACCATCACAGCTACAATTTTTTGTTTTTATGTATTTGCTTCTACCAGATAGAGAAAAATATAAAATTGGGAGACAGCTATGTACACTATACATATATTATTACTAAATCATATCTCTGTGTAGGAAGCGCACTATAGTAACTTTTCAGAGTCTAGCTCAGTTCTCCTATGTGGTTGCTATATGATTGGTGGCATTTGCCTATTGTGTTATGCTAAATTATTAAATACTACATTATGGGTCCAAGCACTAATGTAAGTGGTACCCACTAAGAGGTTTTCTACTAGGATGATGTTCTGTTCTCTGTTTCAGACACAACATCCAATCTTAGTTTTTTATCTAACAACCATCATCATAATATCAAACCACTGATCTATCTAGTATTCATTTGCTGGGTTACTGGGCAACCACCTGCATCCCATAGTAATACTGTCAGTGAAACAGTAGCATTCAATGTGTTGGGAATTAATCTAAGCAAACTGTCCCTCCTTCCAATAATCCAAAACAAAACCCATTGCAAAATTCCCTCCCTCAACCTACCCAATCAAAACCAGAGGCAGATGAGGTTACAGTAGCTGGGAATGATAAGCTCAACATCTCCATCCTAAAAAAAGACAACAATGACAGAACACGTCTAGATAGAACTGGTCCCAATGGAGGAAGGGGGAGACCTTCCCTCAGAAAGTGCTGGAATTAGGGGGCTAATGTGAAAAGCCATTACTGGCAAGAACTCCAGTTGGAAGGAGACAAACTCAGCACTCTCACCCTTTCATATTCAAAATTTGCCCTCTGTTTTAGCCACCAGTATTACAGTTTATTGGGTCAATGACTAGGACACTAAGGGTATGTCTACACAAGGAAAATAAACCAATTTTATAAACGTGTCTAGCTAACACATTTTAAGAAACATCTTTAGACACTAGTGTAGAGAAGGTTTAAAACTTAAAAACCTACTAGGTCTTTGTGACCAACTTTAGATTCCCTTGGTGCTGACTCTGACCACCTAACAAGTTTCCAAAAGTGTCAAACTTTATCTCAGAAAGAAAAAATGTCACTGTTCTGGAATAAAAGAGTAAAGTGACAAGCCATATGTGCTGCTGGAAACCATGGCAGAAGTTGAAGGGACTCCAAAATTGAAATTCAGTCAACTTTCAAACATGTAAGTTTAAAAATAATATTAGGAATTATACCTTCCCTGAGTTTGTGTGCCAACTTTTCTGTTTTTACTATGACATTTACTTATTTTTAAAAATGTTTTCTTTGTTGATGCAAGACAGACCCACAACCAAACATTATACCAGTAACAAAAGATACCTTACCTACCAGACCTCCAGGCTGCTGTGAGGAAAGCAAAAGTTCCCAAACCTCCCCATGGCTGATTCAATGATGACTGTTACCAAAAGGTTATTACACCACTCTTATTACCAACAGCATATTCAGAAATCCAGTTTTAACACTAAGCTAAAAAGGAGAGGCGGGAACATTGGTGGAAACAACAGTAACAGATCATATAGTAGCTTACATGGATATGCAGGAGCAATTGGCTTCTACAGCACTTTAAGAACCAGCTGTGACATTGCACTCCATATGCTCTATGAAAATATGTTTATGAATGTATATATGATGAAACTGGAATATGCTTTATGCAAAAGGTCTCTTGTAAGGTATCATTACAAAGCTTGTAATCTGAGTGTGTTCATCCTATTTGTAGGTATTATTTCTATGTGCAGAGATAGATGATTAAGATATAAACTTGTAATACTGATGTAGACATATTAAGTGGAAGCCATTAAGAGTGCTTCAGAATCAATGAACTGTAAATGGCTCTGTTTACTTACAAACCTTCCTGTGTATGTGTAGGCAAGCCCAGGAAGAATGAAGGCTGGGGTCTCCCAGGACATGTCACATGATACTGTAAACCATCTTAAAATGTCATACTTTTCCATTTAGGAGGAGGGGTGGGAGCTCAGAGACACAAAAGATTCCCACTTTGTACCAAAGCTATAAATGGGGGTGGAGCAGGACGAAGGCAGCCAATCATGAGACAGACCCTGCTTACTACCTGGAACTAACAAAGGCTGTACCAGGGGAAAGGATTGGGCCCAGATTAGGAAGGAGTACAGTCCATGAAAAAAAACTTATTGGAACATCTCGAACAATGAGATATTACCTGTAATCAGTTACTTAATTTGTTAGGCTTAGAATTGCGTGTTTTTGCTTTATTTTGCCTAGTGTCTCACTTTGTTCTTTGTTATTACTTGAAACCACTTAAATCCTCCTTTTTATTCTTAATCAAATCACTTTTGTTTATTAATTAACGGAGAGTAAGTGATTAATGCTGTGCATCTCTATCAGTGTTATAGAGCAGAGACAATTTATGAATTTACCCTGTATAAGCTTTATATAGAGCAAAACAGATTTATTTGGTGTTTGGATCCCATTGGGAACTGGGTGTCTGGGTGCTGAGCTGTTTTGGGTAAAAGTCTGCAGCTTTGGGACCCTGTGTCTGTGTTGCGGCACAGTTCCGGAGTCCCAAGCTGGCAGGGAAAATGGTCTCAGAGGTAATTGCAGCACACCAGGCGACAGTCCCAAGGGGATCTCTATGACCAAACCCATCCCACTAGTCAATGAGCCACCGCACAAGAGGAGAGGCACTCCCCTGCTCTCATTCCCCACACACACACCGCTCACAAGGATGGGGGGCAAACAGCAAGGGAGGTGCTGCACAAGTGTCCAACCACCCCAGACTAAAGCCCCCCACTGCTGAAATGGAAAAATATGGCAAAGAGCTGAAATTAGCGGTTTGAACTGCTTGAATTTCCTGAGTAGCTTCTATCCTATTTTACAGCAGCCAGAGAACTCTTGTTTTCTCAGGGTACGTCTACACTTAAAACGGTGTATCTGCACTGATCCAGCTGTGTACTGTAGTGCTTTAATGAAGATACTCTATGCCAATAGTAGAGAGCTCGCCTGTTGGTGTAGTTAATTCACCTCCCTGAGAGGAGGTAGCTGTGACGGCGGGAGTTCTCCTGCTGACACAGCCCTGTCTTCATGTTGGTGGGGTGGGGGGAGGATTAGGTCAGTATAATGACATTGCTCAAAGGTGTAGATTTTTCACACCCCTGAACAATGTAGTTATACTGATATAGGTCTGTAATATATACTGATATAGGTCTGTAATAGAGACCAGACCTCTGCTTTTCTCCCTTAGAGAAGTGCTAGAAGTTTTAGACTTCTCTTCCATAACCTGTGGCTGAACCTAAATACTGTTTCAAAGGCACTGGTTAGGAAGACTGACTAGACATTCTCTAGCAGCATCATTTAATTAAATTAAATGTAAAAATGTTTATCAGCAGTTTCCACTGAATTTATCAAAATAAATAACATTTTATTTTACCACATGCCTGAGAAGTTCACACTGACAATGTATAACTGCACTGCAGAAGTTGTCAGAGGAAAGCTGGAGGTTCTGGCAACTACGTTAACACAAGCTAAAGCTTTTGGCTTCTAAACAGGCAAGTTTGGAGTTTTGGCAAGCAGTTGGTGCTTTTGGCCCCATGGAAGAGATGCTTTTCTACTTCCCCTCCCACTTGTGGACAGGCAGTAAGTGAACTTAAATTCTTTGGGAGGGGAGATGGGAGGACTTGAACTTTGTTTTCGACCTAACCAACCTGTGACAGTGTGCATCTGCTCTACTTCCCCAATATTCACTACCATGTCCAACAACAGTGAGCACATTAACTGGGTATTTCTGCTTCAATGACAGCACTGAATGTTAACATTTAATTGTCACTGAGTTTGTGTGTTAACTGATATGAATGGAGCAGTTCCCACTTCTGAAAACTGCATCAGGCAAATTGAAGATTCAGAAATACAACGGTACAATGATTTACTTTTGGAAGATTATCAAAAGGAATAGAATTCTCTCTCTTTTTAAATGAAAGTTAAGATTCTGATGCATAATTCTAAATCAAGGAATGAATTCTACTGTAAATTCCTCAACTGTGAACTGCGAAATGTACAGGAATATGATCCACTGTACAAGTTCCAGGTACTTCATGATAAAGTATAGACTCTGCTACGTAAACTCTTCATTATTAACATTAAACAATAAATTAGACTGGTAAAACCGAAAGGCAATCCTCTAGTGGGCAGATCACCATATAGAACAACATGACAGAACTGAGAAAGAGCTAGTATCAAGATCCCCAAAGGAAAGATTCTTTACATCTGGTCAATCTTCTATAAAACAAAATCCCTACTCTGTTGAATCTGGAACATCAAAGGTTACTGTATATCTCAAGATGTTCCCAGAAAACTGAGAAGAAGTCTGTACTATATTTGTTAATCTTAATGATTCTAGGAACACAGAGAAAATCTATAAAGGAATTGAAAATGTAAACAACATTTCAATAATTTTTCCTGAGTTCTGCAGCTCAAAGGAAGAGAATAATAAATATAAATGGATTTTAAAATATTTTATTGATGAAGGGGCTCTCCACATCTACCCCGTTTCCAGCAAATTCCAGGTAAAGTAATGATATTTTTCTGCAGTGGGAGGTGTTCTCTACATAAAAATTTCTGACAATTCTTTATGAAAAAGGACACTAAAGACGCACACAATGAAATGGAATGACTAAAATGGAACCATGTCGTGATGATAAAATCAGTGTGCTTTCACCACCACACTATGTTGATCTGTGTTAATTAAAAACTGCTCTTTTATAATGTTTCTACTTTCCATCTAATAGAAAAACAGCTTGTTTGTTCACCTCTTCTCCCACAAACTTTATATCCTCACTTCTTTTTCTCCTCTGTGCACACTGATGTTTCTGGTATAGATGTTCCATTCATTGTGAGGCAATGTGAACAACGAATAAGGTAAATACATCTTATTTTGCTGTGCAATTAATATCTGCATTTTTATTAGAAGCAATAAAAAGCTGAGGTAAAACTATATTTAGATAGAAGTTTTTATTTCAAAAGAGAAAAACCTAAAGGCTGAAAGAGATTACATGGTATTCAAATCTATCATAACCATGCTATTAAACCGTCGAAGATTTCACACTTGATTTTTATTTTCAAGTCTTCCAACTGCATGAAAATGGTATGTGCACAAGTCTGCTAAGTGCTGACATACTCAATGTCAGCCTAGGATGGCAGACTTGGATGGCAAGAGTGGATCCAATTCTGATTAAGATAATGTTTCTAAACAGGTTTTATTTTAAGAAACTCATGACTAACCCATTGAAACACCCTCCCCCCTCATTCCCCCCCTTTTTAACTGTAACTAACATTCTTCAAATCACAGCAACTTGCCAGTAGTTATAAACAACCATCTGCCTTATTGTATCTTTTCTGTTTTTCACCATTTTTCAATTTAAAAATGTAAAAACACATTTATCAACAATGTAACATACTCCCATCTGGATTTTATGAGACGCTCATCACTTCCTTCAAGAAACATGCTAACAATAATTATGAAACTATCTCTGAACCCTGAGTACTGTCATGTCACTATGATGAACCTACCGCCAATTGCTGCCTACAAACTAGAAGGATTCACTGATGCACATCTGACAATCTCTTTAGTAAAAGTCTTTCCAAACATCAGGTTTTCAAAAGTGGATTTAACATATGCAAATGAATACTGCAAGCAGCTAAGACATGCACTTATATTTAAATTTAACTTTTCTTAGGTACTATTTAGTGGTCTTCATTCTTTGAATAGCTGTTAGACCAAAAAATGACTAATAGTCTCTCCATCTTCTTTATTCACTAAAAAACAAAGTTCATGGTAAACAGACTATTAAAAGTTAAACACCTGTTGATTACTTAAAGGGTCCCCCCCCCCCACATATCTCTCACTCCCTATTATTAAAGTCATTTGTTTCAAAATGAGCCTTTTTATTTCAGGGGCAGAAAAAAGAAATCCATTTGCAAAAAAATGTATTATTGTGCTGGCACAGGGAAAAGAGGCTATAGTTAAGGTTTGCCCTCCACTTGCTATCATTACACTCCATTTTCAGTTACTCATAATTTTGCAGAACTTTAGCCATTTCGGATGAAATTGGCCATGTTTCATTCTAAGGCAGATACGTATTAACATTTTAAAACAGTTCAGTCCTATCTGAGAATAAGGTTAGGAAAAAACACAGTTGTGCACATGTTAAAAAAAAAAAAACTCAGAAAACTGTCTCACTGAGTGACAAAGAGTCCTGTGGCACCTTAAAGACTAACTAAAGTATTGAAGCATAAGCTTTCGTGGGCTAATACCCACTTCATCGAATGCCGAAGTGGGTATTAGCCCACGAAAGCTTATGCTTCAATACTTTAGTTTGGCCCTGTCTTCACTACCACTTTAATTCGATTTTAACGATGTTAGGTCGAATTAAACGTGTACCTGTCTTCACATACATGCTCTTAACGTCGATGTAAAGGGCCCTCAAGATCGAAATTGGAACTCCTGCCTGACGAGAGAAATAAGGCTAATCTCGACATTCCAAGCTCGACTGTGGGCTAGTGAAGACAGAACCCGACATTAATAGCCTCCAGAGGCTGTCCCACAATGCTCCATTCTGACCGCTCTGGACTGCCTCACTGCTCCACTGTGACCGCTCTGCACTACACTGCACTCTGAACTCGCTGCTCTGGCCAGGTAGATAAGACCCGGGAACATTTGAATGCCATTTCCTGTTTGGTCAGCGTGGCCATGAGGAAGAGGAACATCTCAGGGAGCAGCAGGAGCCCAGCGGAGAACCCGTGTTCCCAGAGAGCCAGGAGCTGTTTATCACCCTGGAGCCAGTACCCTCCCAAGCCTCCCAGGGGGGTAAGTGTTTCTTTTTTAAGGGATTACATGACACGTGATTTTGTAAAGGAAGCATTTATTAATGAGTAACTTGCCCTAAGGACTTAGCGTGCTTTCATTGCTGGTCAATTTCTACTCAAAGAGTTTGTCAATATACTCCGGGATTGACCAGAAGTCCTCCGCGGACATTTCAAGGAAGCTATCCAGGAGGTAGCGATGAATCCAGCGCAGCAGATTTCTGGGGAGAGCCGCCTTATGTGGTCCCCCGTGATAGGACACCAACCCACGCCACAAAAGTAGTAAGTTGTCTGGTATCATTGAGCAGGCTAGCATTGCGGCGTATGGACCAGGACTTTGCATGGAGTCAAGGACCATGCGGTCCCTATCTCTCCGAGAAATTCTCAGCAAAGTGATGTCATTCAGGGTTGCCTGTTTGAGATACGGACTGCAATTAGTAGGGAGATAAAGATTCCCAGCTGCAAAGTACTCTTTTCTGCTGAGGACCGACCAACCGCACCCCCCCACCCCACGAACGCTGACCGCCCCCAGCCCGTAGCGGTAGGTAGCAGGGAATCTGAGCAGTCTGCACGCGGTTGCTTCCGCTTCAGATCCAACGCGCACCCAACCCCACCCACCCCCAGCCCATAGCGGTAGCTAGCAGGGAATCTGAGCAGTCTGCACGCGGTCTGAAGAGCCCCCAAAAGACCTTAGCCCTTAGCGAGAGATTTTTTGGCATTTGCTTTGCAGTTTGCGGTTTCAGTGGGAGCCAGCCACGCAGTGGGGGGAAGGGGGCGGGGTTACTCTACAGTATGCAAGCGCCACTTTTAACTTACCATGGCCGGCTGCACGGTGATTTCAGAAGCCGTCTTGGGCTGAGGCACACATATGTGTCTGAGATGCTCTGACTTTTCTGTGAGCTAGTCAGTCACTTTTAGGTGTAGAACATGACCTTGTACAGAAATCATATCAGGCCTCTGAATACTGAGGTTGCAAATGGCATAGTACTCCCATTGTGTACCGTCTGAGACTGCATCTGCCTCCTAACCTTGAATGTATCTGTCTCATAACTTTCAAACTTTATTTTCCCACACTCGCCCACAGATGAACAAGTATGTCAGAATCCCCCGTCCTGCTCCTCCTCCCGCCATGCACCGCAGATAAGAAAGCGTAAAAAGAAAACGCGAACGCGCGATGAGATGTTCAGTGAACTCGTGGAGAACTCGCGCGCTGAGGCAGCCCGCCAGACGGACTGGAGGGAAAGAATGATCGAGGCAAGGGATCGAGAGAGAGAGGCAAGGGATCGAGAGAGGCAGGAATGGAGAGCCGCTGCAGAAAAGAGGGAAGAGCGCAAGGAAAGACGCATGGATGCTTTCCTCCGCATAATGGAGGACCAGAGCGACATGCTGCGATCTCTGGTGGAGCTGCAGCATGCCCAAAGACCACCTCTGCAGCCCCTGTCTAACCACCTCTCCCCCTCCCCAACTCCCATAGCTTCCCCACCCAGACACGGGTGAGAACACGGGGGGACAAGCTCCGTGGGCCGCTCCACTCTACCCCACAAGCCAGCAGAAGCAGCAGCAGCAGCAGGCTGACGTTCTAGGAAAACTTTTAAAAGCTGCCGTGTCTTGCCCACCCCTCCTCTCCCCCCTTCCCACGCCCCCCCCCTCTGTCCGCTCCTCCCCCACTGCGACTGCCGGTTTCCCTCCAGGATACCAGGACAGTGATCCCCTGTATTTGTATTTCCGATTAACCAATAAAGGAACCATGATTTTTCAAACAGTGATTTTATTTCCTCTGCAAGCATGGGGAGGGGGGAGGGAAAGCATGGGGAGGGGGGAGGGAAAGAGGGTTCAAGGGCAGCAGGCTTAGAGCACAGCAAGGGAGCAGATTCTCAAACGCCATCTCGGGCACTCATAAAACTGTCTTTCAAGGCGTCCCTGAGGCGCAGGGCCTCACGGTGTGCTCTTCTACTTTCCCTGCTGTGTGGCTGCTCATAAGTAGCAGAAAGTAAATTTGCCTCTGCCTCCCAGCCCGCCATAAACGTTTCCCCCTTGCTCTCACAGATATTGTGGAGCACAGAGCAAGCAGCAATAACAATGGGGATATTTCTCTCGCGGATGTCTGAGCGAATCAGTAAGAAACGCCATCTCCCCTTCAGATGGCCAAATGCACACTCTACGGCCATTCTGCACTTGCTCAGCCTGTAGTTGAACAGCTCCTGACCCCTGTCCAGGGCTCCTGTGTAGGGCTTCATAAGCCAGGGCATTAGGGGGTAGGCTGGGTCCCCAATGATCACGATCGGCATTTCGACACCCCCCCCACGGAAATTTTCTGGTCGGGGAAGAAAGTGCCTTGCTGCAGCTGTCTAAAAACCCTAGAGTTCCTGAACACTCGAGCGTCATGAAGCTTTCCCGGCCACCCCACGTACAGGTCGGTGAAACGTCCCTTGTGGTCAACCACTGCTTGCATGACCATTGAGTAATATCCCTTCCGGTTTCTGTACTCGGCGGCTTCGTGGTCCGGTGCCAGGATAGGGATATGAGTCCCATCTATAGCCCCACCACAGTTAGGGAATCCCATGGCGGCAAAGCCATCTATTGTGGCTTGCAGGTTTCCGAGGTTTATAACCCGGTGTAGCAGCCGCTCGACGATTGCCCTGCTTACTTGCATCACAACAAAGCCCACTGTAGACCTACCCACCCCAAACTGATTCGCCACTGACCGGTAGCTGTCTGGCGTTGCAAGCTTCTAGAGGGCTATCGCCACTCGCTTCTCCACTGTAAGGGCCGCTCTCATTTTGGTATTCCTGCGCCGGAGGGCCGGGGACAGCAAGTCACAAAGTTCCAGGAACATGCCCTTTCGCATGCGGAAGTTTCTGAGCCACTGGGAGTCATCCCAGACCCGCAGCACTATGCGGTCCCACCAGTCCGTGCTTGTTTCCCTGGCCCAGAATCGGCGTTCGATGGCATGAGCCTGCCCCATTGCCACCATTTTTGACAGATTGTCAGTCGCCCTACTTCCAAAACCGTCAGCGTCCCAGTCGTCCCCGCTGTGCACGTCTTCGTCCATCTCGTGCACGCCCTCGTTCATCTCCTCCTCACTGTCGTCGGGTTCCAGAAAGCGCAGTTCTCCCCGGATCGCATTCCTCCTCTGCAGACGGTGCAGCAGGAACTCAGCAACCGTGATCGAGGTCCTCACAACGGCCATTACTGCAGCCGTGGTGTCAACGGGCTTCATGCTTGCAATGCTATGGCGTTAGCACGGCGCGGAGAAAGGGCGCGAATTATGGGATGCCTACCTACAGTGCACCGCTCGTAATGGGGGTCGGCGGCGCGGAAAAAGGGCGCAAAATTTGGAAATGGCTACCCCTAGTGCAGCACTCGAAATGGTGCCTGCTGGGGGATCAGGGAACTGTGGGATAGGTACCCAGAGTGCAACGCTCATCATGTTGACACTTGCAAAAGTTTTGCGGACAGACACTGTCGACTTGCTGTGCTTAGCTGTGCCTAGTGAAGACACACAACATCGACTGTATACAGTCGCGTTCACAACATCGAAATAAAGGAAATCGAACTACTGCTGTAGTGAAGACATACCCTTAGTCTTTAAGGTGCCACAGGCCTCTTTGTTACGTCTGCTATTCCAGACTAACACGCCTACCTCTCTGATTCTTGACCGCCATGTCTTGAGCAGGGACTTGAAGTCTGGCAAGGGATTGTTGTGGGTCAGACTTCCCCCCCCACCCCGCCAAAGCTGAGATTCCATTCACAAAATGGCCAGAGGAAGAGGAGGTGGGAATGGTGCCAGTCCCACTGCCCCGTCTTTATAGCCTTCATCCCAGTGGTTAGGGCACTCACCTGGAATGTGGGAGATGTGGTTTCAATTCCCCCGCCTGCCTGATGTGCAGAAGGGATCTGAACATAAGTCTTCCACATAGCTGGAGTGTGTCCTAGCCACTAGGTTATGGGATATTCTGGCGTGAGCCCCTCAGTATATTTCTTGTTGAAGCTGTACCAAATTTTATAAATAATAAAATAGTCAGTGAAGTAGAGACTTCAACCTTGGTCTCCCCATTCTATGTGAGTGCATTAACTACCAGGTTATGTGTCATTTACAAGCTCTTTCCCTAGACCAATGTCTATTCATAGTAATTTATGATAATGAACTACCACTATGAAAGAAAATGAATAGTAATTGAACCAGGGAAAAGAATGTGAATGATTTTGGCATTTCCTAAATTTTAAGTGCTTGACTTTGCAACCAATAATGTTATTTTTAACAGAGGATTTTTTTTTAATGAATATTTTATTTAAAGCACAGATAACCAGTATGGTTGGCATTTTCTTGCAGTTCATGACTGGTTGAAGAGCTGACAGCCCTCAGCGTTGCCTCGGATCCTTAAAACAAGACAATCAATTAGTGTAATGACAGAACCATTCACAAGTTCTGTTAAGCCCTTGGTTTATTGTGTCCAATTTGAAAATTAATTCCAGTTCCTCAGTTTCTCATTGGAGTTTGTTTTGGAAGTTTTCTGTTTCAAAACTAACACCATAAAGTCTTTAATGGAATGGCCAGGAAGACTGAAGTGTTCTCCTACTGGTTTTTGAATTTTATGATTCCTGATGTCAGATTTGTGTCCATGTATTCTTTTGCGTAGAGACTGGCCGGTTTGGCCAATGTACATAGCAGAGGGGCATTGCTGGCACATGATTGCATATATCACATTGGTTACACTAATTGATTGCATTTACCTTCAAAAGGTGTTAAATCCTACCTGACAGAAATCCATTTCAAAAGGTATTTTTTCTCCTACTGATAATGGCCCATCTACATTTAACAGCCTCTTAGAATTGGTATGCTAATGTACAACTTTTTTTTCTTTCTTTCTGTGTGTATAAATGCATCTTACATCTGCTCCATTCTATGCATCCGATGAAGTGAGCTCATGAAAGCTTATGCTGAAATAAACTGGTTAGTCTCAAAGGTGCTACAAAGTCTTCCTCGTTTTATTTACATTATTTGTAGATCCTTGGCATACTCTTGACATATTAACTAAATTCAGAAAAATATTACACCACTCTTGATTTACTTTATGCTATCTCAGTAAAGGGCTTTCCCACCATTAAAAAAAAAACCCACCACCACACACAACAAACTAATGGCACATAGGTGACAGAGGCATGCAAACATTTTGCCATGCTGGACAGTGCATATTTAGTTTGTTATAAAGGCTAACTAGTTAGACTGCACCTGAAATGTTTAGTGAGAAATATATAACTGCAGTTGGAAAAGGATTTCCACTGCCCACAGGCAGATTTTATTTGGAAGCTGATCCAGCAGCTTATTCACACGAGTAAGAATTGCTCGACTGGGCCACTAATGCTTCTGGTCACATCCAACCTATCATCAGAATTTGGTTAATTTAAGCTTCTGTCCTTCCAAATACAAACTGCTTAATGCTTCCTTCCTCATTAACTTACAGGTCCTAAGCTATTTATCTATCCTTTCATTTATACTATGTAAACAGCTTCATTCTCTTAGTAGTTCAAAAAAGTGATGCTCGTCTTTGCAACTATGGAGCAAATTAGCAACAGATAAAAGCTTATTTTTAATGCTGCTGAGAGAAGTGTTCTTTAACTTAAAGGAGATCTGGAGAAAAAAATCCTATTTTAATTATGATTAAACATACTCATAATTCTAAATACTTGCTTTTGCAAAAATATTAACCGTGTACCTGCACGCTAAGGGTTCTATCAATTCTGTAATAAATTGAACCTAAACTCAGGACACGACCCCTGACTTCTGTGGCAAGACGAAACTTTCTGTGGTAGTGTCAATGTTTGTTTGCAGTGTTGTTGCAGCTGAGTTGGTCCCAGATATTAGAGACACAAGGTGGCGGACATATCTTTTATTGGGCCAACTTCTGTTAGTGAGAGAAAGAGACTCTTTTCTGCTTGCACAGTCCAAACTACATTTTACTTTAAACACAAATAAGGTCAAAAGATGTAGTTCAGGACTTAAAGTGCAACATTATAAATTATACAGTAAATCATTTGAATTATTGTTAGAGCATTAAAATGCAGAACTTTTTAAAAAACAAGTAGTAATTAAAATAATTTCATTTCTATTATATTTTAATACACAGAGGAAAACTACAGCACACAGTGTACACACACACACACACACACACACACACAGAGCATATACCTCTCCAAGAGCTTCATAGCGCTTTTGGTTCCATCTATGCAAATCTTCACGGTAGTTAAAAACAAATGGCTCCCCAGTTTTTATATGCCTTAATTGACCCTCTATAAAAGAAAATAATATTAGATTTAAATACACAATTTAAGAGTTTTAAAAGCAGAGGTAACAATTCACTATTGAAAGCAAAAGACATGTTCATCTGAAAGGAGAACTACGTTCATTCACATTATTCTTTCTCCCTCCCTAATTACAATGTAGGGCACTTAAACCAAATGGACCGCAGCAAGACCACCATCACATTCACTGCTACCTCTAAATCAATTGGAGCACAAAAGGTGACATATTGGGCTTTAGGTTCAAATTTCAGCTTGGCAACTTATTATACAATATTTGAAGTACCTAAAAGTATACCTCAAAATGAAGAATTAACAGCCGAACAGCTAACAATCTGATTTGTACCAACCAATTATATACCAGCTATTACTCATTTGTACTCAATTAAATTGCATGTGTAAAAAATGTGAGTGGCACATTGCAATGCAAAAAGGAAAAGAGTTTTTTGAAAATTAAACCCAATCTCTAAAACATAGTTTCAGTTAGAAGTCAAATGCCACAGCACCCCAATGCAATCAAGAGGGGGACCTTAGTCCAGGACACACCTTGGACTAAGCACCTTGAGCTAATACTAGAAAAATGATGCATCACATACAAGAAGAATGTGCACACCACAGCAATTTTTTTTGTAGAGCACCATTACAGTCTCATAGCTTCATAGCTGAAGAACAGTAGCCCAATCAGCTACAGATGAAGGAATGGATTAGATGGAGATGACTGAGGAATAAAATGGCAGCCCACAAAGTAGTAGACTGGGATAGGGAGAAGTATATCTCATATTTTACCAGTTATATTTCAACTTATTAGCCAAAATAAAAAAACAAAATGTTATGGCCACAAAAGGTGATACAAAGTTGTGTTTAAGAAGAGAAGTGATTAAAAACAATATCTAAGTATATTATAATAAAATGTTGAAATATCTGAAAAAAGTATGGTTTATTAGCAGAATTTTTCCTCCTCTGCAACATGAAGACAAAGACAAACTCAGCTGATAACTCCTTGTGAATTACAAGCTTTGATAAAGAATTCTGTGCATGAAAATGTTATTTAAAAGGAGTAAGATTAGTTTTCAAAACTCCTGAAGCTGCAAACAAAATATTTGAGAGCTTTCTGTTGTCTTCAGTGTACCTGCCTATAAGCCTGTTCCTTAAATAATAGAAGAGTTTTGACTCTCAGCCCTGCCATTACCTCAGTTTCAGTATATTTTTCCAATTACTAACCTCCAGGGAAATGTTCCTTCCTAAGTTAGTATCCAATATGTCAGGTCCCAATACCCCTCTCTTCACAGAATCATCAACATATTCTAAGACTTCTATATTTTTTTAATTTCTAGGCTCAGTTGTTCTTCCTTAGCTAGTTACTGTTTAGTATAGCTTGTTTTAAAGCAGGTTACTGATGAAGTTCCTCTCTCCCTAAGGAATCACAGCATATATCTAGTAAGAACTATAGTTTATTTTTCAAGTATTCCTAAAATGTGTGGAAACCCCATCATCTCAAATTCTACAAAGCAGAAAATAAAACAGCTTACTTCTTCATAAATAGAAACATACAGATTATGACATAAAAATGCACCACAGTACATATAAATTATAAATATCAGAGCAAAACATATCCCTCTTTGGCAATACCCTAACCAGGAACATATGCTATAGTGTTTGTTACTCCCTAAGGAAGTAACTCAGGCTATTACATTAGCGATGGAACTTTTAATAATATAATTCTAAAATATCCTCCCCCCCCCCTTCAGATTTCAGCCTCTATCCTTTTAGAAACCACATGTGCACCATTAACTCTGAAGTCAGTAGAGCAGACAGACAATAGTAGAGGCTGCACATATCTTTAAAAAAAAAAAAAACCTGCAAAGTGACAGAGTTAACCCCTCCCATCAAAGAAAGAGCATCACTTTCATGACACTTTTAGTCTCTAAGTACCTTCCTTTGAAAGCCATCAGGATATTAAAAAGCTAAGTGTTGCATAAATGACTATCATTTAAAGGAAAGCTCCCTTCCACCCCCCCCTTAAAAGTGGAAGGTGTAAAATAGACAGCATTAGAAACTAAAGTTCCCTATTCACAGAACAGGCACTACATGGCAATAGGAGTGTAAACTTCCTAGTCTGCCCTACTACAGGTTTCAAACAATTTTGTACCCCTTCTGGGAATCTGATATTTCTTTAGCTTCCATGCCTATTAAACACTTCATTTCTCATCTGAGATTGATAATAGGAGTACCAACTGTGATGATGGATTTTATAATGTAGATATTAGACAATTATAAAAACCACCAACTTATTTAACATACATCACCAAATACATGAAGGTAACTTGTGGTCTCTAATATAGCTTGGATTCAAACTTGTGACCTATAATAAAAGGCAGCGCCCCATTGCTAATTCAGAGATTTATCCTGCTATGCCAGAGCATTCCCTTCTCAAGAACTATTTTCTAAACAGCATACATGGAATTTTCAAGTTTAACTCAATGCATAAATTGCTATCTATCTATCTATCTATCTATCTAAATAAATAAATAAATAAATAGTCTCCGTCAATGAGTAAATTGAGTCCAAATAAAATATCACTAGTGTAGGGAAACTGATTTAATTTTAAATGTTAAAAATAAATAGCTTTAGAAATAATTTTTAGACCTTTTGTATCAAATATTTCATAATGAAAGAAAGGAAGTTGGAACAATCTACATAGGTATATAATGTACAAATCTAAATGATGGAACGTGTTGGACCAGGGGTGGGCAAACTTTTTGGCCCAAGAGCCACATCGGGGTTGCAAAATTATATGGAGGGTTGGGTAGGAAAGGCGGTGCCTCCCCAAACAGCCTGGCCCTGCCCCCTATCCAACCCCTTCCCATTTCCTGCCCCCTAACTTCCCCCCTCAGAATCCCCAACCCATCCAACCCCCCCTGCTCCTTGGCCCCTGACCGCCTTCCCTCGGAGACCCCTGTCCCTAAAGACCACCCTCTGACCCCACCCCCCCCAACTAAGCCCCCCTGACCAGTCCCTCCCGAGACCCCCACCCGCCTGAACTGCCCCCCTAGGGCCCGACCCAACCCCCCATTCCCTGACTGACCCAACCCCAATAAACCCCCCTGTACCACCCCCAGACTCCCACGCCTATCCAACCCCCTGATCACTCCCCCCAGAACCTCCATCCCATTCGCCACCCCTTGCCCCTTATCCATCCCCCCAGCCCCCTTACAATGCTGCTCAAAGCAGCGTGTCTGGTTCTACCCTACCCTGCCAGAGTGAGCAGCCCCACCTCGCCAGAGCACTGCCCACACGGCACGTTGAGGCGCCAGAGAAGGAGGGGACAGAGAGGAAAGGGCCAGAGGAAGTCTTGGGGGCCAGGCAGGAAGGTCCTGCAGGCCGGATGTGGTTTGCCCACACCTGTGTTGGACCAAGGACTGTGACAATTCTACAAAATTTGAAATTACTTAGCTAGATTTCTAAGAGCATTACTGAAATGCTGGTAGGCCAGATGCCAGCTCTTGCAGGCATTAGCTGCAGGCATTAGTAAGAAGTGACAGCATCATAGCTGGAAACCAGATCAGGTGATCTATATGTTGATTTCACTCAAAATAGGTATTAGTCTTATAAGACTGTATTTAGTGTTTAGGACTATGAAATGCTTGTATGATGATCCATGCATTAGTCTCACTTATAATATCTATATCCCACGCTATAGGGTAATATTTAAATGTTATAGTCTGTAACTATCAAAGTGTTTGCTCTGAAATGGTAAATCCGGACAGTTAGGAGAGAAACATTACCAAGTGTGAAATATTAGTTTGCCACAGGTGTTATCTCCCACCCAACAGAATAAGGCCCATAGATACCAGAAGAACCACTGTGGAAATGACTTTGCTTATTGCTCCCCACTCCACACCCATGAAGAGGGGACATGCATGTGAACTTGTCCCATCATCTTGAGCTCTGGGGAAAAGAAATAAAAATACCAGAACTCTGAAGGGCCAGAAATTCTAAACAGAAGCCAGAGATCCCCAGGGATTGGCTCCCGAGTCTTCTCTGAAAGACACTTTGATCACAACTATGACATTCTTGGGATTTAGATGGCAACTCACTTGTGCGTACATGTTTGCTTGCTTTAACCTGTGAATAACTCTCATTTCTTTTTCCTAGTCAATAAAATGTCACGTAGTTTATTACAGGACTGGTTACAGGTGTTGGCTTTGATGCAAGATCTAGGGTACTGACTGATCTGGGATAAGTGATTGTTCTCCGGGGACTAGAATCAACCTGAATATGGTGTGGGTGTTTTTGTAACTGACTATCACTAAATCCAGTTTGTCTGGGTGACAAGATAATCCCTTTATACTCTGCCTATCTCTGATGCCATGATAAGACTGTTAGAGTGATCCAAGAATTCATATTTGTTACTGTCCTGGTAAAATCTAATCATAGGACACACCACCAGTTTGAGGTGTTTGCCCTGTTTTTGACAGTCCACTCTGAGATAGGCACTCATGGTCATGAGCCACTCCAGACAAAGTTATATTTAAGGATAAAACTTTATTTCTTAACAGAAAAGTATGAAGTTCTATCAAGGTTCTATAAGGCACAATCCATTTTCTAACAATCTATTAATATCATACAATTTCTAAGTAGACTCTTCACAAAGCACATTCTACTTACTTTCGTTAAAGGCATACTCAAATCCTTCAAGAGTATCAGGAAACTCAAGTGGTGGCTCATCTTTTTTCATCAGTTCATCCAAGTCTATTCTAGACAATAAATCTAAAAAGGAAAATTTATTTTAACGAGCATATCTGACAAAAATATTTTATTTAATGCTTTGCTAGGATGGATATAATTAACTATGTCCAGTCCTCTCTTTCTGAGAGATCCCACTCAGTAACGTTGGACAATTTTTATCCACTCCCAAAGGACATCTTGTGAGATTCCATAGGTTCAATGTCTATCTACCTAGATTATGTAGGGTTTATCTTCACTACTGGGGTAAAATCATCTTAAATTAAACTACTCCAGCTACGTGAATAATGTATCTTAGGTTGACTCACCCAAGTATCTTCACTGTGCTGCATCAATGGGAGATGCTTTCTGATTGACTTACCTTACTCTTCTCAGGGAGGTGGAGTACTCGGAGTCAACCAGAGAACACTCTGTCACCGATTTAGCAGGTCTTCACTAGACCTGCTAAATCGACACCCACTACAAGTGTCAATCTCCCCGGTAGTGAAGATGAGCCCTGAGTAACTGTAGGACCACTAGAGAAGACGGAGATGTTTTTGGAAACAGCATGCAAATAACTCATCTCTATCTCAGATCTCGGTTATGCAGTCGCAAGGGAGTTTCTTTTAGCTCAGCTGAGATGGGAGATAATATTGTTAGTAAAGTAAAGTGTCTGAAAAATTTGGCATGAGTTCTTTCTGCTCTTTATACTGAGGAAAGTTGGACTGGAAGTAGAAGAGATCCTTTCTTAAAGGAGGATGGTTTTTGTTTTGTTTTTCAAAAAAATCCTTCTCTGCTTTTACAGCACCAGGTTCCAGCAGTGTTCAAGAGAGCCATCTGTAGTTGGCTAGGAAGTAAGGCTGTCAAGCAATGAAAATACTTAAATTGTGATTAATCACGCGATGAGAAAAATTAATCACAATTAAATCACGATTAATGGTGCTGTTAAACAATAACAATAGAATTTATTTAAATATTTTTGGATATTTTCTACATTTTCAAATATATTGATTTCAATTACAATGCAGATTACCAAGTGTACAGTGCTCACTTTATATTTATTTATTACAAATATTTGCACTGTAAAAAAAAGAAATTGTATTTTTCAGTTCACCTAATACAAGTACTATAGTGCAATCTCTTTATCCTGAAAGTTGAACTTAGAAATGTAGAATTATGTATGAAAAATAACTGCATTCAAAAATAAAACAATATAAACCTTTAGAGCCTACACAGCTACTCAGTCCTACTTTAGCCAATCACTCAAATAAGTTTGGTTACAATTTGCAGGAGATAACGCTGCCCGCTTCCCATTTACCAGGTCACCTGAAAATGAGAAAAGACATTTGCATGACACTGTTGTGCTGGCGTCGCAAGTTATTTACATGCCAGATGTGGTAAACGTCATATGTCCCTTTAGGCTTCAACCACCATTCCAAAAGTGCATCCATGCTGATGGTGGGTTCCGCTCGATAGCAGAATGGATTGACGCATGCTCATTGTCATCATGTGAGGAGATGCCACGAGCAGAAGGTCAATTTTCTTTTTGGGTGGTTCGGGTTCTATAGTTTCCATATCTAAGTGTAGCTCTTTTAAGACTTCTGAAATTGTGCTTCACACCTCATGGACAACACTTCCGACTCTGAATCCCTAAGTCCAATATTGTAGCTATTTTGAGAAATACCTTCTTTGCGTTTTGTCAAATCTGCTGTGAAAGTGTTCTTGAAACAAACGTGCTGGATCACCATTTGAGACTGCTGTAATTAACAATTTTTTTCAAATGAGCAACATCTCCATTGAAGCATGTCCTCTGGAATGGTGGCCGAAGCATGAAAGGGTATATGAATGTTTAAAATATTTGGCACATAGCTACCTTGCAACACCAGCTATAAAAGTGCCATGCAAATGCCTGTTCTCACTTTCAGGTGATATTGTAAATAAGAAGTGGGCAGCATTATCCCCCACAAATGTAAGCAAACTTGTTTGTCTTAGCGATTGGCTGAACAAAGAAGTAGGACTGAGCGGACTTGTATGCTCTAAAGTTTTACATTGTTTTGTTTTTGACAGCAGTTATGTAACAAAAAAAAATCAACATTTCTAAGTTACAGTTTCACAATAGATTGCTCTACAGTACTTATATGAGGTGAATTGAAAAATACTATTTCTTTTATCATTTTTACAGCTCAAATATCTGTAATAAAAATACTAAGTGAGTACTGTATACTTTGTACTCACTGTTATAACAGAAATCCATATATTCAAAAATGTAGAAAAACCATCCAAAATATTTAATAAATTTAAACTGGTATTTTATTGTTTAACAGTACGATTAATCATGATTAATTTTTTTAATTGGGATTAATTTTTTTTGAGTTAATCGTGTGATTTAGCTGTAATTTATCAACAGCCCTACTAGGAAGTTATGTCCATTTCTCTCAAAACTGAACACCATGACAGTTCTCACATTTCTGTCATTTGCTCTACCTGGAGATGCCCTCCAAGTACGCTACACAGATGTTTTCAGTAAGTGCAGAAAAATACAGCCCACTTCTTAACAGTGTAGCCACATGGAGCACACTACATTTGTTCCATATGCAAGACTAGCTTCTTATTGGTGGCAAGTGCAACTCAAAGTAGTAATCTACAAAGCCCCACTTAGCCTGGGTTCTTGCTACCTAGATGACTACTCTCTTCCTAGGTACCCTCTTGACATAGCTAAGGCAAGGTCTACACTACCCGCTAATCAATGAATAGTGATTGATCAATTGGGGATTGATTTATTGCGTGTAGTCTAGATGCGATACATCGATCCCTGAGCACTCTCATCAACTCCGGAACTTCACTGCCATGAGAGGCGGAAGCGGAGTCGACGGGGGAGCGGCAGCGGTCGACTCACCGCTGTGAGGACGCCAAGATAAGCTGACCTGAGATACTCGACTACAGCTACACTATTCGCATAACTGAAGTTGCATATCTTAGGTTGACTCTGCGCCCCCAGTGTAGACCTGGACTAAGATTAGCTGAGGTACTACTGTTAACTGTCCTTCAATGAGAGCTTTTGGGAGCTCTGGTTAATCATTCTAAGCAAAGGGCCTTGACTCTGGAACCATGATGGTTCACTAGAGTTTAAGTTTGATGACCACCAGGAGATAGTTGAAGACTTAATATCTACTCACTAAATCATGTGAAGTATACAACTTCCTAACACTGATAACTCATGGAATTAAGATTAAGTCAATGATAAATCTGAAGTTTTAGTTTTCTGAGTGCAGAAAATAATTATCTGTAAATTTTTTAACTGTCAAAAATACTATCATCTCTGATAAATGACAAAATAAAATTTCACCAAACCTTTCTCCAAAAATCCACCTTTATACTGAACAACAAGAAAACTTAGTTATACTGAAAGGTCTCAAAAGCACAGGCTTATAAGAGAAATGTCTACTCTACAGTAATAATTTAATGAAAGGTAAATTTCTGTCAATGCATTTGTAGACATCCAATTTTAACACTGGTGTTTCAAAATGTACTTTTATTCCCTTTGTAGAGGAGTATTTAGATAATAATCGTATAATGCAAGCACTTGCAATATGATCTTACCCCCAGTGCAGCAGCAATTATGTCAAATCTCCAGAATTCCAGTCTTTTTATCAGCTGAGTTGTGGGACTAATCTATCCTAGGTACTTCCAGACTCGAAAAATACTATCTAGAAGAGGACTACAGTTAATTAGCCCTGAACAAAAAGTATTTTATCCATTAAATTATTAAACATACCCTTTGAGTCAGAATATTGGACCACCAATCTAATCAATTTTGGTAATCCCAGGATCCTAAACCACACTTATAACAAAGGAATTCTATTTCCCTTTCCTTAATTTTAAATGTCTCTGAAATAATGTATATCTATACATAAATACGTACCCACATATACACAAAAATCAATATAAAAAGAAACCCAATAAGTTTATACCTTTTAGTGCAGTAGTTTTTTCTTTTTCATCTGGGCCTCCTTGCTGGAGCTGTGCCATGTTTATCCAAATTGTCAACAAAATTAAAGTGATGAAGAAAAAGGACATCAATCTTCACAGGATGAGCTAAAAATCAATCATCAAAGTTAGGAACTAGCCAGATCATTGATTTCTGCTTAACTAAATATCATGTTATTATGCATACCATTAAAATATAAATTGGTAAATTTATAAATATATAAATGATTTCAAGAATAAAAGTTTTCTGCTGGAAATATTTTTTTAAATACATTTAATATATTATTGACAAAGATAAAGTTAGGGTTGATTTTTAGCTTTGCCTTGAGAAACTAACATGCCCTTATTAATCCACTAACAGCAATATCATACTTCAAAATGTAACTACCTCATAAAAAGTTGAGAAAAATAGTGTGGTCCCTTTTTAAGCCTTCCTGCAATGACTGATGAAGAATTCCATTTTATGATAATGGTGAAGATTAGTTCATTAGAATCTAATTGATGTTCCGTTATAGCCATTCCAATAGGTTAGAAGTGTGAACCTGTTGCTCTTCCAAATTGCATATGGTTTGTAATTATTGAAGATCAATATAAGAAAAGGAAGATATACACTAAAAGCATAAATGATCAACAGCAAGCCCCAATCCAATTAGATTAAATGGTAACTGCAGTTTAATGTGGGAATACTGTCCTTATCATATAGGATTAGGTTTTGCTAAATTTACATAGAGTGACTAGAAATGCATTATAGCAACCTAGTTTAAAACACAGCAGCACTCAGAAAAATTAATCCAATTTAACTAATGGTGTGAATTAAAGGGAATTAGTTAAACTGCATTAAGATCTAATGTAGATGTTCTTATAATTTAAATGGCCTGACTTCAGTGAATTCCAATGTGAATTAAGATAAACCAAATTAAGGCCACTTTAATTTGGAATAGGAAAGTTCACACAGAGATAAGGTGGTTTAACCAATTCACTTAAATTCACACCCTTAGTTAAACCAGATTAATTTATCCCCATGAAGATTTAGAAAGTTGCTTAGTACATCACTCATCACAATGTACCGTATTTTTCGCCCTATAAGACGCACTTTTTCTTCCCCAAAACGGGGGGGGAAAAGTTGGTGCGTCTTATAGGGCGAATGTGCGTCCCGGTTCCCCCCGCGGCGGGGAGGGGGGAACCGGGACGCTCCCGGCAGCCCGCCCGCGCGGCGGGGACAGGAGAGCGAGGCGCTTTTTTTTTTTTTTTTTTTTTGGTCCGGCTTTTTTATTGAAAAACGAGGGGGCGTCCTATAGGCCGGAGCGTCCTATAGGGCGAAAAATACGGTAGTTGTAACCTAAGCAGTGATAACACAAACTGCTGTTACTCTTGGCACAGTCTATTGCTCTCTTACTCATTCTATTACATTTTACCTCCAAGTTGTTTTCCTTGTTGTGGTACAGCTGGGATACCTAAATCAAGATCATCATCAAAACCCAATTTAGTTTTTCTAATAAAAATTCAGCATTATAAATCTGCATGACCAAAGGTAAACACGACTGAAAAATGCAGCCAACAAGTAGTTTGATATATTTGATATATATTAGAACATAAGAATGGCCATACTGGGTCAGACCAAAGGTCCATCTAGCCTAGTATTCTTTCTTCCGACAGAGGCCAATGCCAGGTGCCCCAGAGGGAATGAATAGAACAGGTAATCAGCAAGTGATCCATCCCCTGTAATCCATTCCCAGCTTCTGGCAAACAGAGACAGAGACATACCATCCCTGTTCATCCTGGCTAATAGCCATTGATGGACCTATCCTCCATGAACTTATCTAGTTCTATTTTGAACCCTGTTATAGTCTTGGGCTTTACAACATACTCTGGTAAGGTGTTCCACAGGTTGAGTGGGCATTGTGCGAAAATACACATTAATATGTGCACTTGACAGTTTATTTGGCATTCATTTTCTGATGGGATTTAGGTTACAGAGAATAAAGTGGCAGAAGATTTTTAGTGATGTGAATTGGATACATTTCGTAGCTCTTGATAACCATTACTGTTTAAATAAGGGTTTTTAGGAAATGGTTAGAGCTTAAAGGATATTCAAAACATCTCTTTCTGCAATTTTATTCTGTGAACTGCAGAAATCAATCATATCTTCCTGCTTCTACAATCCCAGAGAATCCACTATGTCTTATAAAACTATAAATAACATGTCACGTGTAATCTTTACGGAGCCACCCTTTCAAAACAAAACACAGGAATATTTCTGGTGTGCCCTGTTTATGCAGTGTCTAAAATTTATAAAGAATAAGTGTCCAATCACTCAGTATTCCTAGAGCTACTTAGCATGAGAGATCATTAGCAGAAAAAGATAATTACATTTTTCCCTTTTCAGTAGAGGACTTCAGACATTTAACTCTATGACCTTTTCCCATCCACATGAATTTGACACTAAGGAGAATACCAACAAAACAACTCAGCTATTTTTAAAAAAAAAATAAAATAAAAGGACTGTGGGAGCATTGAAACCCTTCTGCCCTCTCTCCCCTTCAGCTTTCTGGATTCTTGGTTACAAATTTCAGTCAGCAGCCATTTGATATATCCTTCTCCACAATACATCTTATCATGGTTGTGTCTGCATGAACTACATTTTTGTAGCAATTTGGAACAGTTTCCAATATAGGTTTCCTCATCTTCCCTCCAAAGACTAATAGGATCAAGTTGGATATACTCCTAACTCTTTCAGACTTACATCTATAAGAAGGAATCCCAAGATAATTTCCTTTCAGTTTTGGTAGGTCACTCTGATACTAACTAGTTAACAGGGATATTTAATAACCAAACCAATGTTGGAAGGTTAAAGGGGTTAATTTTATTTAAATAGCATAAAACCTGCCATATGTTCTGTTATACCAGATTTAGAATACTATGGAAAAATGCACTCATGGTCTTAGAGAAACAGTAGTATCTAGGTAATGTGTTTTGTTGTATCTTCTGGTTTAAAGGGGAAGGGGGGGAAAACACATGCAACAATTTCAAAGGTGGTTGTTTGTCAGAGTACTGCTGAACTGATACAGTAGTTCTCAAACTTATGAGAACCGCGACCCTTTTTTCACTAGCGGCTTCTCAGCGCGACCCTTGTGTGTCCGCCGAAAAGCCGCCGAATTGATTATTTTCGCATTCTGCAGCTTTTCAACGGACATTCCGATCGCTCCCGACTCTCTGCCGAAGTGATTGCTTCCACTTTGGCGGAGAATCGGGAGAGTGGGTACGTCCCCCAAAAAGCCGCCAAAACTGGAAATAATTAGGCAGCTTCACAGCGGCCACAGGGGCTCACGACCCCTCTGGAAGCGCTTGGCGACCCCTCGATGGGTCACAACCCCCACTTTGAGAACCGCTGTGATATTAGATCCAGTAATTCATCAAGTATGACCTATGGGAGAACACTCTTCTTTGTTCTGACACATAAGACTGTTCAAACTCTTCTACAGTGCAATGAGAGAACACTTCCAGTGCCTCTAAAATTTAAGGCTCTCCCAGTTCACCTCATCTTTTATACAGGACCCCAAACTCAGATTCTATAGCACTCCAATTCTGACACATTTCAACATGATTAATCTAAAGAAGACTAACAAAATCTGAATATTCTAGAAAACTTGCATTTGTACTAAATAATACTATGCTGCACTCATAACAGAAGGTTAAATAATAATAAAACTAGGTAGAGAATTTTTTTAATTTCCTGGAACATATCTTACTTAACCAAAATTATGTAAAAGGAGAAAATGCCTAAATCAACAGTCAGAAAATCTGGCCTCATTGTTTTTCAACACTTGCAAATAGACTACTAAGCGAGAGTTCATTGAATATAAATTCCTGTCATTCATTAATATGTGCATTTGTAGCAAAGTAATGGTGACACCACACTATACATAAATACCATTACGGCATTTGGGGAAAAAATCAAGTTAATGAACATCTAAGAATGTTAGAAACCAGAACCTGATCAATGTGACAACACATTTTAAAGAAACTACTTTATACACTGCAGCTTGTGATGTCTAGTACTTTGTTCTCCCAGACCACACTTACACAACAATTTGTAAGCATATTTGAAACATAGGTTCAAGAATAGCAGCCATGTTAGTCTGTATCCGTAAAGAAAGCAAGGAATACTTGTAGCACCTTAGAGACTAACTAGCTATAGCCCACGAAAGCTGATGCTGAAAAAAACTGGTTGGTCTCTAAGGTGCTACAAGTATTCCTCATTTTAAACATAGGTTAACACAATTACAGGTTGTAGACAAGTCCCCAAAGAATTGTTACTAATCAGGAAAACAAATGAAATTTGTCATCTTTGAATGTGAAGTGAATTTTTTAAACTAAAAAACAAGTCAGCTAAACCAATGTAAAAGCCAACATCAGGGTAATGCCATATGCAAAAAGTTAGGTGAGAGGCAGGACTCTGGGTACTTTCCTCCTACAGGTTCAGACTGGGTTTATCTACTAGGTTATGAGCCCACCACTGAGGAAGGAATAGAAAACCCAGGTGATCACCTGTCAACCTAGAAGCACAAGAGAACTCTGCTTTGAAAAAAAAAAATACAATTTACCAATTATTTTCGACAAAAGTTAAAAAAACAATGTAACAGCAACCACTGGAGGGAGGACTTGGTGTTAAAATGAGCATAAAATAAGCACCAGTATTTTATGTATTATTTTGGCTGAACATAGCATTTTGTTGAATCCTTCATTGATATTTGTTCAAATGACAAATGCGGGAAATTAGAAGAGAGGGTTAGATTTCCTTTATTTGAAAAACAGATGTTGATTAAACTAGAGTTTGTTGGTGCACACATGAATAGTGGCAAAATTATAATGCTGTCTGAATGGTTGCTTATAGGCAAACGCAGGAATTGCAGTCTATTCTAGGTTTGAGTTTCAATTCCCACTGATATCTAACAAGGCTGGACCATTCTTTAACTATTTGGTTCCTTGAAGCATACATTCACAAATGTCACTATTTTTTTTTTTTTTGCATTAAATAATGAGTTATATTTGAAAAAAATCTGTTCTTACACAGATCCATCACTTAGATCATCCTTTCTACAAATGCTTTTCGTGGCCATATTTGTCATGAAATGTAACAAGCACACCTCTGAACAAACAACTATTACACCCGCAAACATATTTAAAAATAAGGTAGCTACTTTAGAAGCAGACTCGTATTTATTTATATCTACATTGCTTTTCCATGCAAAACTAATCAATATTCCCCCAAAGGATCCAATGTGTACTCTACATCTCTTCACCTCCAATGCCTAGTAACATAGAATATAATTCAGCGTGAAATATATTTTAATTTCATTGCGGCTAATGTTTTAGTAGTTTATCCAATATAGAGAACTAAGAGGACAATGTTTTAACCACACTTCAATTAATATCACAGCAGAACTGAAGGTTGGGGCAGATTCCACAAAGAAATAGCTATAAGGACACAAAAACACAGGTTTTGTACAGAAGGGAATATGCCTACGTATTTAACTTTCACATTCATGGAGTGGTACTTGAAATTTGGATCATAGGGCATGCAGAGCTGTACAGTAGTGGTAGATTACAAATCAAACAAGACACCCCACAGTTTGACTCCAATTATGAGCAAATAAACATTTTCATTCTAGTTTCAATTATTCTTGCCTGTATAAAGTTAGTTAAAGTGGGTGTTACAAAGTTTAGCAAGTAGCATATGATTTTAGTCTGCATTATACAGCAACTGAAATCAAGTTAATTCACTAATATTTTGTGAATATTTATAATATTAATTACAGCCTTTTCAATTTTCTACAAGTGAAACACTTAAAAAGTATTTTCAAACAGCATGATTCTAACCAATTTAGCTGTACAGAAAAACTCAATATAACTCAGCAGAATCCTCAAACACGTAGCTTTATTAGAATGAAGCATAAGCACAAACTTGCTCTTTGCAAGCTGACACACTGAATGAACTGGAGGAGACAACATGTAGCAGGGCTGGCCAAATTTAATAACCCTTCAAGATGCATACAAAAATCTTCAGAAGTTTGAGAGATGACGCACACCTGTCAGGGCTCGGGGCTTCAGCCCAACGGGAACCACCTGCTGGGGCTCGTGACTTCAGCCATGCAGGAGGCGCCTGCCAAGGCTCGGGGCTTTGGGCTTAAACCATGCTCCTGCTTAAGTCCCGTGCCCCGGCAGGTGTGCCCTGCAGGGCTGAAGCCCCAAGAAACTGTTGCCTGAAGGGCAAAAGCCCTTAGTCTCACCCCCCTGCTGCAGGGCAGAAGCCCAAACTTCCTTTTCCCTCTCCTTTCCCTCACCTCAATTCTTATTATTTGTTTTAACAAAGCTTTTAGAAGGCTTTCTGGTCACTATACACCACTGGTTATAGACTCCCAAAGGGAAGAACCGCAGGTGCCTGTGCTAGAGTGGGACCCGCAGGTTAAAAATGGGAAATACACAAGAAACAGTATACCAAGTTCCAGTCGAAGAGTGGGAGAATTGCAAAATACCATGATAGGGAAAGCCATGAAGTTTAACTCCCAAGAGGATGCACTCAGAGAACCCAGAAAGAGGACACAGGTGCAGCTAGCCTAGTAACAGTGGCATTCTGAGGCATGCAAAGAACAGAATCAAATATAAAGTCTGCTGTGGACACCTCACAGTTCAATTATACCATAACCAGCACTTAGATATTATGATATGGAAATGTCTAAGACAGATACACATAGAGTTTTACTGCACAATAAAACAATGCAATGGAGTGATTTGTATTATTTAAATTATTCCAAATTTAGGACTTATTTCAAACTTTGCCTTTCATATTTGTATTGCAAAATAATAATCCTTTGGCCTACCAGAAACTGCATCCAAAATACATTACCATATGAGGTGAAAACAAAAACCCACAAAACAGTATTGTAAGGTAGAAAAAATTGATGATTATGGATGGAGAAAAACATATTTGTCTCCAGTTTTCATACTTATATCATTGTTCTCTTCTAGAAGAAGTTTAAGAAATGTAAATGTAATGCTTGTGACAAGAATTAGACTAATAGCCTGAGTGAGCTGCACCAGTGTAACCATAGTCTCAGAGAGGCTGGGAGTCCACGGTTCAGTTTCTTACCTTAAAGAGAAGAGGACTGCCCAAGAAATTCATTTTGCTTTAGGCTATGGACTAGTCACCTATGGAATATAAACAGTTAAAAAATTTCCAGGTTGGGGAAGAGATTAAAGGAGACAGGCTAAAAATTCACTGTTTTCAGTGAGCATGTTCAAGTTAGATGCTAAGGCAAAAGATGAGGCGGTGACTATTTCTAGACAAAAAACTAGATTTCTGCACTGAGAAACAGATTGCTGCCCCAGAAGATATCTTCTGCAGTAAAGTAAGGAACACAAACTTTACAGAGCATAATCATAAGAAACAGTAATTTAAGGAGACAGGCAAGCAATTTACAGTGTTATGATACTGTAATATAGAGATTAGCCCTACAAAATTATGCAATCAAAATAGGGATAATTTGGAGTTCTATGGTTCTACCTATATTTATATTTATTCTACATATTTATTCTGCATCCATTACTGTAGCAGCTGGCTTCCTAAATCTACACATAATGGTCAGAATAAATTTTACTCAGAATCTGTTTGTAAATTAGGTTAAGAAAAATACTGATATGTGCAGAATGCAGAGAAATATGATCTATAGTGGTACTTTGTCCAATGTAATTTAGTCAAAAGGTATGTATAATATATTATGGGCAACAGAAATTTAAACATTTAGCAAACAAACAGATTTCAATAAAATCTGTACAATATTGCAAGACTGATACATAAGAAACTCTCTTATGTAAACAAGAATATGTATTTACAAATGAAAAAAGAAAGCAACTTTGAGTACTATAAGACCGTTAATGTCCACAGAGGTCAACCCTAATCCAAAACTCAACTTGGTCATCAATACCACAAAAAACTAAATCACAACCAGAAATAGGACAAGAATTTGAAGTACAAGCAACAGTGCATCCAGCAGATCATTATTTCTTTGTTCCCATCAACAGTAGTCAACTGAAAGAGATGGCAATAGATAAGGAAGACTGAAAATTATCGAGGCAGAATTCCTCTGCCCTTAAAATTCTTCTAACCAATTGACATCCTTTGTGCTTTGATGAGGAGAAGAGACAAAACTTTGGAGTTACTAGATTTTCACATTTCTAATGCTCCTAGTACTTATTCTGTGGCAAAGACAACTTATTCTGTGGGCAATAAATCCCACAGTTTCATTTTGCCTTTTGAAAGGAGGGGTGGAGGGAACTTTTATCAGTTTTGAATTTACCACATTTATTTTTAATGTCCCTTTGTTCTGGAGTTGAAACCAGAGAAATTCCTAATCTTTTTATTATGACCCACCTCAAATTTGTCATCTTTATAAGATAAAGAATTGCAATCTTTTAAATCACTCTTCATAGGTGAATTTTGCTTGCCCCAATCATCACTCTCGCTGAACTCCCTCTAATTTGCAATTCTGAGATAGGATGACCAGAGAACTACACACTAGTTCTACACATGAACTCTAGATTAGCTGTAGTCCTTAGAATGAATTCAAACAAGTAAAGGACTGAGTCATGTGGCCCAGTAATGACTTACTGGTCTCAATTGTGCCCCAGAGGATAGCTGGTCACAACACAAAAATCAGAATCAAAACTGCACTGATTGGCACATTTAGCAGAAAAGTAAAGGAATAAATAGAGACTGAACTATCCTTTCATCTCTCAAGACGTTTGTGTCACATTTGAACAGTGTAAAGAAGCTTGCACTGCCGATATATACCTATTGTGTGACAGGATACTTAGTTTCCCTGGCTGTCAATCTGGTACCTTTCACTTAAATATATTAAGAAAAAATAATTAAATATACATTCTAATAGTTACTGAATTAGAAAAGATTTTTCATATTAGAAGTTAGTGGAAAAAAGGGAACAATCTGAATATAAAATAACCACTTCTATCTAATCCTTTTTTAAAAAAATGTACTTCTGGAATTCTGCTCTATTCAAATCAATGAAAGTGACTCACAAATGAAGTAGATACAGTTTAAGGTTACATTAGTCTACACAACAGAAGTGTCTTTTTTCCATAGGAAAAGCACATTTCATAGGGTAACAATAAATTTCAAAAGCAAGTACTTTAATGGCCAGTATCAACCAACAACATGTCCCAGTATATGATTTAAAAACACAAACACACCAAACTAACAAAAATCCATCACCTCATATTCCCACTCACTTCTCGGTTTGTTGATGCTTTACACTGAATAATTATAAGAATCAATGGATAACTTTTAAAAGCTCTTCAGCAGCAATTACTCTACTCCCTAGATTGGCTTCTCTCAGAATATTTCCCAGATTGGCTTCTCTCAGAATATTCCCCCAATTCAAAGTAAAGATCCTAGATTCATGGAACCAGAACCAGAAATTCTGTCTCAAACTTAACAGTAGAAAGTAACCAAGAAAATAAGCACACCTAGTACCCATCTACCCTTGTGAGTTTTCTGTGCCCCTCAAAGGTCTAGGAAAACAGACTTAAAGATCAATTTAAAGGACTATTTTCAGGAGAGAGTACATTCCAAAGTCATGGAGACTGACAGAATATTGACAGTAGCTCTCCCCCTTTCAAACCAAGAGTGCTCCAGCGTTAGCATCTATGTTGGTCACATCTACAACAGTATGGCATAGACACTCCCCCAAGTAGATAAGTTCCAAGTAATTTATAGGGTTTTATAACCAACACCTTGAACTCAAACTAGAAATCAGTACAGATGGAGGCAATACAGATCCTGGAGGACTGGTGTCATGCTCACAAAGCAATACACTCTGGCAGGTTCTCTTTAAACTGCTGTCTGTCTAACCTCCCAGTTTCATCTCTGGCAATATCTCTTCAGAAAGAAGTGCCAAAGTGCTCCCTCAGCATGACTGAGACACGGTCTTTGTGGTAAAGTACTCTCAGCAGGACACGCTCATCATACTCTTATTTCACATGAGTTTATTTTTCTTCTCTCCCTCTTCTTAAAGGATTTGTCCCCCCAAGTTGCTGAAACAAGATGGTGGTTAAGAGGATTTGGCAGGAACCAGGTGACCTGTTCTTCATCTTTATCACGTTGAGCCTGAAAATTAGATCACTAAGTACACGAATGGGAGGGATGGGAAAGAATTCAGTAGCTTTTAGGAGAAAGGGGACCAGGTTCTGCCAAAGCTCCTGTCATCCTCTCTTTTAATCTCAGCTGCTCTCAGAAATCTAGTCCACAGAGTCAGGCAAAGAGAGCCCAAGAGCAAGCATCTTGGCTCTTACCAAGGCCCTATATGTTTCCTGCACTCAACAAGACTGATCACCCATTTCAAATCCACAACTCGACAGTGTTTCTCTGTGCACTCAAAAAAGGTGAAAAACTGACATTTGTATTTCACAATAATTTATCTAACACAATTTTCAGAGATTTTAGGCTTTTCATGAGAAGTCATTATTTTGTGTTTTATAGTCTATCATTGAGGACCTTGGCAAAAACCCAATAATTAACTGATGCCAATAAAAACTTTACTCCCTCCTAATCTATAAATTACTCCATTTATTTAATTTGAATTCCAAATCATTAGGTTAATTTAGAAATTGCATCTTCTAAAAAGAAAAATAGCCAAGAGAGCAGTCTTAAAATGACTTGAATAGGGACCGGATGGTTCACTACAAAAGCAATTTTCCCTTTCTTAGTACTGATTCCTCCTCATCAATTATTGGGAGTGGACCACATCCACCCTGACTGAATTGACCTCGTCAACAATGGTTCTCTATTTGTAAAATAACTCCCTTCTCTTCATGTGTCTGTAAATTTATGCCTACATTTGTAATTTTCACTCCATGCATCTGAAGAAGTGGGGGGGGGGGGTTTACTCCTGAAAGCTTATGTCCAAATACATTGGTTATTCTTTAAGGTGCCACCAGACTTCTCATTTTTGTGGATACAGACTAACCTGGCTACCCCTCTGATACAGTACTTGGCAGAATATTAGAGAAAGTTTCCAGCAGTTGAACACAGTACTTTACCTAACTACATACTGTACTGCCAAAGCATCTATTATATGGTCATTTAAATTACCACACAAAAAATTAAGTAGCATAGCCTTAAGAGATATGGCATTAAAAAATAGTTTAAAAATACATAAGGGGCTACATAGTACAACAGAAATTCCTTCTCCGTTGTTACAATAGCATTGCTATCCTCAGTGGAATCACAGCATCTATGTAGGTTGACTGGTTTGTTCATTATGTTCAGTTGTTTCCAGAAACAGCAATTTAATATTTCTTTTGTTGGAAATTTAATAATAATCATCAAGGCTGACAGAATGACTTCCACAGAGATAGAAGTCTCCCTATTTATCCAGAAGTAAACTAAGGGCAGTGACCTGTAAGCTTCTTTATACTGATTCATCAACACACTGCTAACCTGAACTGGAGGGAACCACCTCTAATGTGAAAAGGCAGATTGACTGAATGGATGTTGAAAACAGTGGCTTCTCTGCTGAGATTGCCACCTTCAGTAGTTGTTCATGTGAGGCTATGTCAACTAGGAACTGAATAGGTTGAAATTACTAGTTCATTTCAGATAGGCCAAATAGATATCACAGAGCAAATATTTGACTAGTCGAAGTGACCAGCAATGTAGAAAAGGATCAAGTCTTGCAAAACTGTATTTCCCAAAAGCCAATCCTTGGTTAAGAAGGCCCCAGCAGCCATTTAGTGAAAATGACATAATCCTTTAACTTTTCAACTGATCGAGTGATCAGTTTTATCCTCAATCCCAGCCTGGAACAGCTACATGCCTAGCAGCATCAGTTTGATACCTCTGTGGCTCCTATACAGATTACCAATAACAGAGCATCAGTTAAACTTATGCAAATCACATCAGTGTCACATTATTGTTCATTTGTCTCTCATCAGGAAACAAACACAAGTCTAACTAGTTTTACTTCTGCCTCTTTCTGTGAAGAGCAGCAGTCTTAGTGGCAGTCACAGTTGTAGCAGTGCAGCTTTCTAAATTTGTAGAGACTAAAAAGCGAAGAGATTTTCTTTAGAAAGATGCCCACTACAACTGTGACTGTTCAAAGCAAGGTTTGTCACTACCATATCCTGTATCAGATCATTGCTCCATAGGCTGGGCTAATGTAAACCAAAAATATTGGTGTTATGGCTTCCCCATTGTTGGTGCTCCCAGCACAATTCCAGAGTGCTCCTGCAATCCCTTTGTCAACCAGTGCACAATGTCAGGTTTCTCCTGTGCTTGTTTGATTACTTTCTTGTTTTGAGTTAGCGCAGCTTGTGTGATTTTAGGAGTATGAACTTTCTATTTTATAACAATAACTTCCAAGGAATTTTACAAAATAAAAAATAGCATGTACAATGAGAAATGTTACTTCATACTCAAAATTATGAGAAAAATAATGCATAATCTTTCAAAACAGAGCTAGCTAATTCTAAAAATCCCTGCTTTAGAGACTTGGGCTGCAAACTGCATGATGCACAATATAAATATTGCAAAAGTGATGAAACATTTTGTGTAGACATTTTAAAGTAAGAAGGTTAGTATGGACTGAAAAAAGGTACAAGGGCAACCCTCCTTCTAAGACAAGCAAGGCTATGAAGGGATACACCTAGTACCTCTTTCTGAAGTCAAAGAAAAAACTCAGAATACCTCCCAGGTATACTACAATCTTGTTTATTTCATCAATGTATAAAAGAATGTATTTACAAAACATTAAACTACAATACAAACCTACAGTACTCTAGGGCTTTGAGTGAAGAAAATAACATTCGCCATTAAAAACCTCTGCATGTGGAAGAGGCGTTGCCATTATTATTCCATTGGGGGACAGGGAACAATAACCCTTAATCCTGACAAGTACTCTGAAGGGGAAAAGGGACAATAGCTATTATTACTCACTGTTGAGGGGAGGAAGTAGCACTGGAGGAAGCCATAGGCCAATATTTACTGGTAGGGGGCAAAAGGGATTGGCAATAATTCAGAAATTATTATTACTGTCATCAGGGAGAGTAAAGAAGCAGCACTGACCCTATGAATCATATTACTCAATGGGGAGGAGGAAGAAAATAAATAATCAGTATTAGTCTCAGGGAGAGGCACTGGCAATTGTGACTCGCTTGTGTTCGAGAGAGAGAGACTGGGAAACCCTGGCCATTGTGGTTCTCACTTGCTGTGGCAAGGGACAGGAGGGAAAGGAGGCTCTAACACTCTGCTTTCAGTTCTGTGGGTGAAGAAGGGAGTTAAACCACAGTTAAGCCACGTGGCTGGAGGGGCAGATCTCCACATCTTCTCTATCCATGACTTGGGCATGACTTTTTTGACTTTGTCTGGATGGGAAAGAGCAAAGATGTCCAGTAATGTCAAACAGCAGACCAACATGACCCAATAACAAACAGGTTCCTCAGAATCAAAGACACCTAAAAAAAAAAGTCTCTAGCCCTTATGGTTGTGAAGAGAATCTTCCAAATATGAACTAAGGATAAATTAATTGAAAACTGAAGCTGTCTCATCTTCCTGAGTATGCAAACTGACTAAACGGCTCTGTAAATTGATAACTGGATCCACTCACCTCAATTAAGTGTTAACTCTTAAGACCTGGTCTACACATATTTTTGTACAGGTATGTCAGTTACGGTACGATTTTTTACCAATACAGTTAAACCAGAATAACCCTTCCTATGGATGCACTATAATGGTATAAATGTGACTTACAACAATACAGCTCACTTTCCTTAATGTACAGGAACAGATATACCAGTACAGAGCACATTTACACTGGTATAACAATAACCACACTGGGGAAGAAGAGTGGCTTTCAATACTCTGGTACAGTTAAAGCAATAGAACTTTTGTTTGCAGACAAAGCCTAACGACATTTTGAGAACAGCATTTTCCAAACTTTAACTGGACAACTGTTTGATTTATATGGGCAGTTACTGAAATTAGCATATAAGGGAGAGCAGAAAAAACCCAGATTGTAGAACAACCTGTCATCAATTTTTCCCCCAGAGTGAAACTGACAGATTTCTTTGGCCATAAGCTTTCCTGGATAAAACAACACTTCTTCAGAGCAGGGACTGTTACATGTTAGTGCACTGACTAGCACAACAGCATCCTGACCCATAGGCAGTACAACAATGCAAATAAGAAATAATAAGCCTCCCACCAGCATCAGGGGAAGTCTGAGGGGCAATACAACCCAAGGACCATATCATTCCAGCAGCTTTGGCCCTCTCCTCGGAATAAGTTTAACACTTAGACATTCGGCCTCTCTGGGAAAGCTCTGGGCACTGTGACCGTGTAGGTTGTGTGGGGAGGGAGACGGGAATGGGGGCCCTCTCCAGGGTAGGACTGGCTGCGGCAGGGGAGCTCTCTCTGGTACGTGCGAGGGAGGCTCTGGCCAATGTGACAATCTTGGCGAGGGAGCCAGGCTCGCTCTGCTGGGAGATAGAAAGAGAATCCTCCGCCCCGCACGACACTGTCAGGCGGGGGCGCCGAGTGCAGAGCGGCGGAGGGAACCGGAGCCCGAGCGAGGGGCGGCCCTGGCCACTGACCGGTCTGACACGAGGGCTCGGCGCACCGAGAGTCGCTGTCACTGCCGGGGGAGGGGAGGGGACTCTCGATCTGTGGTTCCAGCAGCGCGCGGACACGGCAAGAGCACATTCCCCTCGCCCCGCCCCCCCCGTACCTGGTGCCCCTTGTCCCGGAAGGGCCGGGCGGGGCGAGGCGCCGTTACCGGGAGACGCGCCACCTCTCCTGGCTGTTTCCCCTCCGCGATTCACGGCGCCGCTGCCAATTTCGAGTTCCACTTCCGGGGTCGGCGGATATGGCGTCATCACGTACCGACTCAGCAAGGAACCCGGAAGTGGAGCGTCTCGCCCTGACGCTTCTGAGGAGGCGCCGCGGCCGTCGTAGGGGCGGGGCTTGCTCGGGGAATCTGGGAGGGGTGGGGGGCCCCGCTCGCAGGCGGCGGGTGATGGGCGGGGCCTCAGGGCAGCTCCGCCCCTTTGCGGGCCACGGCTCTAGCCACCTTAGCACGAGAAGGCGCCATTTTAGGGGCCAGATGGAGGCAACCTAAGGGACTCCCCAGAATCTCAATGAAACTGTTGCAGGAGCCAGTTAAGCCAGAGGTTCATGCAGATTGAGAGCGCTGGGTAGTGACCAGACAGCAAGTGTGAAATCAGGATGGGGAGGGGTGTAATAGGAGCCTATATAAGAAAAAGACCCACAATTGACAATTGGGACTGTCCCTACAAAACTGCGGCATCTGATCACCCTAGCACTGGGCAAGTGCAGGCGTGGTCACCCCACAGACTGACCCCTGAGGAGCATCAGCCAATTAGCACCAGAGCCAAGCCATCAAAATATTTCCATTTAAAGAGCATTTGCCAAGTGGTTTAGCTGCTCTTAGATGACGGAAATGCCCATGAATGCTGGGTCAAGAGCCTTAGGCTTTTGGGATACATTTGAGTTTAATATTTGAATCATATTAAAATTTCAATGTGGCCATTTCCCCGTGTCAGTAACGCCTACAACGCAGTCAGTCAGGGCCTTGCCCAGGGAATGGGACTTTCACATTTATTCATGGGTCCTTCCACTTGAATGTTCTGATGAGTCACGTCACAGTGGGGTTGAAGCAGCTGAAGAGCAAAAGAGTTTACAGTCTCCATAGAGGTTTGTGCTGAGACTGTGCATATTGCAGGGATGGAATTTACATTGGAGTGTTCAGTGCTACAGAATATAAATTGAATGGATTGTGTTTTAAATCATAGGCAGGGATGGTAGCTCCTTCTGTTATTAAGATTGCCCAGTAAGGCCTTATAATGGGAGGTATTTTCAGTTGCTTATATCTTTGTCAAACTTCAACTGGTTGGGATGAAGTTTTATATGCCAGGGATCTGCCTCAGGCTGAATTTTCTTGCTCTCTTTATTGTTAGTTCAGTCATTTCCAGTGTGTTTTTCCTAGTGTTATTCCCAAACTATGGCAGGGTCCACTTAGACTGGACACAACCAGCAATACGACTGGAGTATACTCCAACCGATGCGTCGTTCCATCTGTCATTGGAGGCATTTTATACCTACTGCCAGGTGTTAAGCCTACAGCACCTGGTATTCCCAGGAGGTCCCCCATCCAACTAGCCAGGCCCAACCCTGCTTAGCTTCCAAGTTGGATGGGATCAGGCATGTTCAGTGTGGTTTAGCCATATAGTTCAGTCATTTCCAGTACCCAAGTAAATGAAGAATATGGTGTTTTGCTCATACAGTAAAACCTCGATTTAACGGACTAATTCGGGCGAGGGGGTGTCCGTTAAATCAGAAAGTCCGTTATTTAATAATTTTAAAAACCGAGCTGTCGGAGCAGCAGCCCGCCCGCCACAGAGCCGGGGCGGCAGCTCCGCAGCCTGCCCACTGCCAGGACCCGGGCGGGAGCCGTCAGCCAGCCCGCCCGGGTCCCGGCTGCTGGGACCCGGGCGGGAGCCAGCCCGCCCGCTGGCGGGACCCGGGCGGGAGCCAGGAGCCAGCCCGCCCGCTGGTGGGACCCGGGCGGGAGCCAGGAGCCAGCCCACCCGCTGTCTGGACCCGGGCAGCAGCCAGGAGCCGGCAGCCAGCCCTCGACAAATGGATTTCGGATGCATCAGACTTGCTCAGAAATTTTGTCCGTTGCATCCGAAGTCCGTTAAATCGAGGTCCGTTAAATCGAGGGTTTACTGTATTGAAAAAATCTGGTGACCTGTTCTTTGAACAGCTTTGGCCCCATGCTTAAAATGTGACGGGGCTAGCCATTGCATTGGGGGTATGCTATTTGTTCCCCTGTGAAAATGCAGCCAAGTTTTAAACCTTTGAAAAATTGCAATATGCAGATGTTCTGTAGCGATTTGCTAGACCTTCACTGCTAAAATCTCTGAAGAGCCCATCCTCACTCAGCATGCATCAGGCCTCTCACATTTCCAGACTGCACATGCACCATCCCCGCTGAGCATGCTTCCTGCAGCACAAGGCTAAAGGAGCAAAACTGACCTTCCACTGTAAAAGCTGCACCAAGGAAAGTCGGGCACTGGACCTGTGTGCACTAGGGATGTTTTTAGTGTACATCAGCAGGATCTGCACATTACAACACATTAGTGCACTTTAGAAATGACACTCCTGTAGTGTGCATTGCGACAGTGTGTAGACAAGTCCTAAGACTAGCTCAGCTCAAGTGGACTTAGCACGCTGGAAACCCTAGAGTGAATGGTCCACTTGGTGCTACCAGTATTCTAAACACCAGATGAGTTTACCTGGTTGGAAAAGGTTAGGCAATTTCCATAATGCCTTTAATTTACAACTAACCTAGTCCTCTGTCCGGTTCCTCCAGAACAGCAGGTGGGCTTATCACAGTATGGTAAATTCTACTTGTAATTTCCATGTGAAGTTTGTGTCACCTGGGTTTTGGCAGTTTGAAATACACCATTTACAATTAAATAAGACGAGGAAGACTTGTAGTACCTTAGAGACTAATCAGTTTATTTCTCTAAGGTGCTACAAGTCTTCCTCGTCTTATTTACGGATACAGACGAACATGGCTGCTAATCTTAAACCATTTACAATTACTTTCTCTTCTAGGTGTGTGCATCTTCTGTAAACCAAGGGTGAATGTACGGGGGGCAGGGAAGGAGAGAGAGTATAACTGCAAACATTTTTCTACAGTTCCTATGTTTCCCTATTATCTCTGCTTAGACTGTAGTGGGTTTATTTGTAAATGCTTTGGCCTACTACATTTTAGTTTATCTCCTCCAGCTGACTCACAGGAAGTGGGCAGCATGACTTTAGTATGTAGGATGACTATTAAAATCACACAAGATTACTCTCACATGCTGTAGTTAAATCCTCCAATCGTTCGGCAGTGGTAGAAGTGGATTACCAGGAACACTCCAGCTGCAGAGTTCAGGCGCTCTGCGTGCCTTGCCAGTGTGGACCAGTCAGGAGTTAGGGCAACTAGGGCTGCTTTAATGCGCTCTAAATCACAAGTGTAGCCAAGCCCTTAGTCTCTAAGTATACCAATATCAAGCACTTTAAATTTAGTTTATTTCATATGGGCCTGATATTTATTTGCACCACAGTCCCTTTGCAGCACTCTAGCAGTGCAAAGGGGCTTGAAAATGAGGGTAATGAAATTGAACTGTTTAACCTACTTTTTGGACTCTTTGCACTGCTAGGGAAGTGCAAACAGGCCTTAGTCCAAACAAGAATCAGACCTAAAGAGGAAGAAATCTTAATGAGGTTGCCAATACAGGTTTTTTTCCTCAGTTGTTCTGCTAGTGTTTGATTTATCAGGGATCAATAAATCGATTCCCAAATATTCTCCCCGTTGACTCCAGAACTCCATCTCGGTGTGAAAACAAGGTTTAAAGGATTTGATTTAAGGCCCATAAGTCATGTCAAGAAAGAACACAGTAAGGCTAACTCACAACTCTCATAATGCGAGATTTGGAAAAGTACACTGTCTATCTACAGTGAAAGGGAAACACAGAATAAAGTTAGTATGACCTAGCCTTGAAGATAAGGCTGTTTAATAACAGAAATGTGAAACTACCGGGATGAGCAGGACATAAGATAAATAATGTAGATTGTTATTAGTGTATGTTATTAAAGGGTATAAATACTTGTATGAAACTGTGTACTTTGAAGAGAAACTGAGGCAGAGAGAGCTGCTCTTTCTCTACTAGCTATATTTCTTCCCTGGCAATTGCCTGCTGAATAAAGCTGTCTCTGACTTGGGGTATGGCTAGACTGAAGATTGTAGCGTGTTTATTTGTAGCACTTCCCAATGTAGCGCAATTGGTATCCCGCTAGAGACTGTACAAATTGAAACTTTGTAGCGCAAAATAATGGCTACATTTGTGGTGCTTCTGCGGCAGTAGCAGTTGCGGGATAGGGTAGGTATCCCAGCATTCAGCTGGGTGCAACGTGTTTTGCAAAGGAGGGGGGTGAGGGGGAACTGGGAAGTTGTTCACAGGGAGATGAGATCTGGCTGTCAGTTACTTTTCCTTAGCGAAAACTGACAGGCTGTCTATTTCAGACACACAGCTCCGTCTGCAAGCATTTTCACTGGTTATTTGCTGTGTTAGTTGTTAGAGAGAAACTGCAAAGCTACCTCCGCCTTTATAAAAACAAAACCTCACGTCATTTGCCTTACATGGCAAGTTCATTGTCTTTAATGGCTTGCTGATGGCCCTCAATGGGTTGCTGATAGCTTTCCATGGCTTGGAGGCATGCAAGAGATCCGATGGGTGTCCACATTCCCACCCTTGCGCTACAACGTTAGCGCAAAAAGGCTTATCCCTCTCGAAAAGGAGGTTTAACACTTGCGCTGTAAACGGGGAGTCATTGCGCTAAATCTCCCTTTGAAGTGTGTTCGGTAGGAAAATTATAGCGCTAAAGTTTTGGCAGTGCAAAGCGCCAGTCTAACCATGCCCTTGTTGTACCCAACCTCAGAGTGAGGACTCAGTTTTTCATCCACATCGGCAAGAGGAGGAAGTGGAGTCGACAGGGGAGTGGCAGCGGTCGACTCACCGCCATGAGGTACGTCAACCTAAGATACTTTGACTTCAGCTATACTATTCACATAGCTAAAGTTGTGTATCTTAGTGCAACCCAGTGTAGCCCCTCCCAGTGTAGCCCAACTCGTTTGTCTGGAGAGCAGAGCAGGCCTATTGATAGGCACAATGCATTTGGGTTGAATTAATGCGACCACTTCAGTCCAAAAGTGAATGTTTTCTAATATGGCATCTGTGGGGCAAGTATGGAGTATTGGGAGGCATTAACTGGAATAAGGAAACCAGAAAGTAGATTGTAAACTGAAATCTGTTTGAAATAATATAAGTGACAAAATCCTTCTCTAACTCTGCAGAAACTTTTCATAACAAACATTTAGCCATCAGCTTCCAGAAGTTGCTATATATCTGTATGTAGGATTCTGGCTAAGATAATTTTGTTCCCAGAGCCGACAGATTACCACTGAAGTAATCTGCTTACTACTCCATAAACCAGTCAAAAAATCATCTTAATATTTCAACCTCCTTGTGAAGAAAACATGCCTCCCTTGTTCCTCATTCTCCTTTTCATTCTCTAGAGGGAGCATAATCTTAATCTATATCATAAGTAAATCATGTTTACCACGCAACTGTAGTGGAAGAAAACAGTAAAGTTGCCAGGATACTGGGAACAGCTACATTATGCTGTTTTGAGTATAGATGAAACTGATGGAAGAGAGAGTGCCTGTTACTTTTCTTGAACCATAACTTTGCAAGTGGTTGGCTTGAGTTTTATATTTATTATGAACTCTAGGTTCTCTAAAATCCTGTGGCATATTACTTAATTATAAGTGTGTAAATAGATGGCTGAAAATTGGGAATATAGAGATGGAGAGGTTATTCACCTCCTGCATTAACTGGAATATTTTGAGCAGTGTCCTGTGTGAGTACTCCACTTCAGGTGCACCTGCACCTTTGATTGAAGATTTTAGTAGCAGTGCCCATTTGGCCCATGCGTGCACCACAGACAGCTTCATACCTCGTGCTAAAGCTATATGAGGCTGCACAGGCGAACTGTCCTTAGTTTCCTCTCTACTTCAAAGACACACAAGAGAGATTCTGAAGCAAGAGGGGAAGGAGGGCAAGTAGCAGATCCATCCACAGGGACAGTGTTTCTGTGGATGTTCTACTTCAGGTGACTCCCAAACAGTACCCTCATTAAGGACGTAGGAGGTTCAGAGCAGAATCCAATACAGAAGAGAGAACTACCTTGCCTACAGCAGCATCTGATCTTGCCACAGGTACCAAGATATAATGATTAGAAAAAGTATGAACAAGTTGCTACTCTACAGCTGTCTACAACTGGTATATTTTTAAGTAAAGTTATAGATAGTGCTCTTGTGGAATATGCAGTCACTCTTGAGGGAGGGCTGAATGGAAGTTCTGTTGTAACAAAATCTTAATACAACTGGAGATCCATTTTGATAGCTTCTGCTTCAACATTACTAAGCCCTTGTCTTTGTCCACAATGGATACAAATAGTCTTGGAGATCTTCTAAGTGGCTTCGGGCTAGCTTGGTAGAAGGCTGATATGTAGGACACAGAATATGGCTTCTTGAGTAGGACAAATCTTGGATGTGCCTGTAGCGACACATGATCTCTGGTGAATATCGTAAATGGCGGAGATCTGCCATTAAGCCCCCAAATTCTCTCACCCTTCAGCAGAAGTGATTGCCACCAGGAAGGTTGTCTTCACTGATAAATCTAATAAAGAACACGCAACTAGTGGCTCAAAAGGTTGTTTCATTAGGGTGTTTCATGTACTAGGTTCAAGTCCTCGTGCTCTGATTTGTGGCAAGATATTTAAATCTCTTAGGAATCTTGTCATAGTCAGGTAAGCAAAGATTGGGGGGGAAAAAAACCTTATGGGTGTGTGAAAAGTCCTTATTGCTGCTAAGTGAATCCTAACAAAATTCATAGAAACACTCAATGTTTTCAATTCCAATGGCTAATCCAATACTGTGGGAAAAGGAGAGTGAGTCATTGATATTTCATGACTGTTACACTAAGATAATAATTCCATATCTGAAGGTAAGTATTTCTTGTAGATTCTTTTCTGCTATTGAATAAAATGTGTTGTACTTCTGATGAACAGGATCTCTCTATTTCTGAGAATACCCGAGGGACCATGTTTGGAGCCTCAAAACCTGCAGTTTGAAGTGAAGTGTTCAACTGGTATCCTGGGTTAATAGACAAGGACTGATCAGGTGCACCTGATCAGAAAGGAGATGAGTCTGATCAAATTGAATGTTTCTGCAAGAGGAAACTAATTAAAAGAAACCAGGTCCCATTCCTGACTTGGGACTGATGGGAGGGTGGAAAGATTAATTAAAGAACATCCACTTGCAACTAAAATAGTTCTAGAACCAATAGCTCTGTTGCCTATGGTGCCTACAAAATGTCCTCCGTTGGAATAAGAGATGACCTATGGAAGGCTTTAGCAGTTGTTAAAAGACATGTATATATCTTAACCTCTGATTTTTCCAAAACTGCATCTGTTTTAAATGTCATGAGCTTTATTATTGTACATTTATTATTAACTAGCATAAGTGCCCGGCGTTGCTCGGGTCAGTCGGAGGTGGGGAGGGGGCAGACAGTTGACACCCCCTGACCAACCCCAACACCCACCCTTCACCCACCCTGACACCTTCCCACCCCCCCGACCAACCCCAAGACCCCCCGGCTCACTTACCCCCCGACCAAACCCGACAACCCCACCTGACCCCCCAAAACAAACCCGACACCCCCACCTCACCCCCTGAGCAAACCCGACACCCCCACCTCACCCCCCGACCGAACAGTGTATTTAATAATCTGTGTGCTACACAGTGCACCGTGAGCCGGGGGGGGGGGGTGTCGGGTTTGGTCGGGGGGTCAGGTGGGGGTGTTGGGTTTGCTTGGGGGGGTCAGGTGGGGTTGTCGGGTTTGGTCGGGGGGTAAGTGAGCCGGGGGGTGTAAGGTTTGATCTGGGGGGGTGGGAAGGTGTTGGGGTGGGTGAGGGGTGAGTGTTGCGGTTGGTCAGGGGGTGTTGCGGTTGGTGGGGGGTTGAGGTGGGGGTGTCAGGTTTGCTTGGGAGGGATGAGGTAGGGGTGTCGGGTTCGGTCGGGGGTAAGTGAGCCGGGGGGGGGTGTCGGGTTTGGTCTGGGGGGTGGGAAGGTGCCGTGGTGGGTGAGGGGTGAGGTGTGGGTGTTGGGGTTGGTCAGGGGGTGTTGGGGTTGGTGGGGGGGTGAGGTGGGGGTGTCGGGTTTGCTTGGGGGAGTGAGGTGGGAGTGTCGGGTTCGGTCGGGGGGTAAGTGAGCCGGGGGGTGTCAGGTTTGGTCTGGGGGTGTTGCGATTGGTGTGGGGGGGTGAGGTGGGGGTGTCAGGTTCGGTCGGGGGGTAAGTGAGCCAGGGGATGTCGGGTTTGGTCTGGGGGGGTGGGAAGGTGTTGGGGTGGGTGAGGGGTGAGGGGTGGGTGTTGGGGTTGGTCAGGAGGTGTTGCGGTTGGTGGGGGGGTGAGGTGGCGGTGTCGGGTTTGGTCGGGGGGTAAGTGAGCCGGGGGGGGGGTGTCGGGTTTGGTCTGGGCACCCACCCCAACACCTTCCCCCCCCCAGACCAAACCCAACACCCACACCACACCCCTCACCCCCCCGACACCTTCCCACCCCCCCAGACCAACCCCGACACCCCCCCGGCTCACTTACCCCCCGACCAAACCCGACACCCCCACCTCACCCCCGCAAGCAAACCCAACACCCCCACCTCACCCCCCCACCAACCGCAACACCCCCTGACCAACCCCAACACCCCCACCTCACCCCCCGACCGAACCCGACACCCCCACCTCACTTACCGTCCCACCAAACCCAACTCAGATCCGTCGCAGGGGGGAAGGGGACCCAGAGCCGAGGGATTCCAGGGACCTTCGCAGGTGGGGGGGGGGGGGCACAGAGCTGATGGAGTCCGGGGTTGAGGTGGGAGGGGCAGACAACTGAGGGCTCTCCGGGGTTCCATTGGGAGGGGGGAGGGGCAGAGAACAGAGGGATCTCCGGGGTTCCGTTGGGAGGGGGGAGGGGTAGAGAACTGAGGGATCTCCGGGGTTCCGTTGGGAGGGGGGAGGGGCAGAGAACTGAGGGATCTCTGGGGTTCTGTTGGGAGGGGGGAGGGGCAGAGAACTGAGGGATCTCCGGGGTTCCGTTGGGAGGGGGGAGGGGCAGAGAACTGAGGGATCTCCGGGGTTCCGTTGGGAGGAGGGAGGGGCAGAGAATGGAGGGATCTCCGGGGTTCCGTTGGGAGGGGGGAGGGGCAGAGAACTGAGGGATCTCCGGGGTTCCGTTGGAGGAGGGAGGGGTGAGCTGAGCGAGTGAGGTGTCTGTTGGAGGGGGGTATTATGACATCATCACCACCTAACCGCCCAGCCGATGTGATTGGCCCTGAAAGACTTTCACCCCTGGGGGGCGTCAGAGGCGAGATCCGAAAATTTTTCGACCCTTACCAGCATCTAGACCCCAAGACCCCTCACTGTACCAAATTTCAAGTCTCTGGCTCAAACGGTGCGGGAGGAGTTCGCAGTCATACGTACATACATACATACATACACACATACATACACCACTTGACCTTTATATATATAGATTATTATTAGCACATTTCCCGTTTATTATTTGCATTCCATTAGCACCCAGATGATCTAATCAGGATAGGAGCCGTACTGAACTAGGTGCCATTCAAACAGATAGTAAGAAAGAGTTCCTGCTGTGAAGGTTATGGGTCTAATTTAATGCAACATGAGTAGAGCTGATTGAAACTCTTTCTTTTTAATAGGAAATTCTGACATTTCAAACAAGTTTAAATTCTCAGTCAAAATAAAATCTAGTAATTTTGAAATTTCCTGCAGAATAGAAATTCAGAACATTTTTCATTTCAGAAACATTTAAATATTTGCATTCAGTTTTTCTGAAACACAATGGAGATGCCATCTGCCCTGACTCTGGGCTCCCAGGAAGTCCTCTGGAGTTGGGGGCAGTCTATTGATTTTCTGCTGTGGAGTTAGGAACACAATTCAGGATTCTCAGGCCTGCCCAGGCCCCTGTGAAGCAAGAAGGCTAGCCCTTGAAAGTCCTTTTCTTCAGCTGATGATCCCAGAGTTTCCAGGGTCTGGATCCAGGACCCTTGGAATTCCCACTCTAAAGTAGTCTATATGGCAGAGCTGAACCAGAACCACAGATCCTGTAGGCTTGGACTCCTCCAGCTAATTGGAAACCAGGTTTCTGTTATAACCCTACCCAAGAAGTCTGGGTCAGGTTTCTATTCAAACCCTGTCTGTGTTTCCGTGGAAGTTTGTCAAAACCAAAATATTTCTGGAAAACATTTGGTTGAATCATCATTTTCTGACAAAAAATGTTTTGTGGGAAAATTTCCAGCCAGCTTTAAACAAGAATGTTACAAACAAACTAAAGGAATGGGAGAAGAGAAGATGAAGGTAACAATGACAGCAATATGTGGTTACCTCTAGCCAGGTGCACCTGGCTTTGAGTAATTCAACATTTCTGTTTGAAGTTTTAAAATATAATAAACAGAAAATGTTAATGAGATTAGACTACCCTACTGGTCACCGGGTATTTAAGGTCTTGATTCTGCAAGGTACTGATGAAAGTGTGTAACTTTAAGCTTGTGAACAGTTCTACTGAGATCAATGAGACTACACACTACACACATGCTTAATTTATACATGCTTAAGTACCTTCCTCAACTGGAGTTTAAATGAATTTCTTGAAACCAGAAGAGCAGAACTTTTTAAAATACTAAGGTATATTGTTACATTGATCATGCATACACTTTCCTTTTATAGTAGCGTTCATATTTCATGCAAGTAAAAATGATAATGGTTCAGACACAATGTGGCAAAACACATGGGGGTTTTCTCTTTCTTTTCATGACAATTAATACTAAATTAAACTAAAAAGGTGTCTATACCCTTTCCAATGATTAAAATAAACTCATCTTACAGAAAATAGGGGGCAAGTCCTTGGATGTCACTGTGGGGCAGAGAGTACAGTTCAGAGTCTGTGCAAAAATGGCTTAAAACTCACCTTTGCTTTCTCCTAACCTTGCTTCATGCAGGGGACTGGCCCTGTACAGTATCAGCACTCCGTGAGAGATGCATTGACATATCTCAGGCAACAAAAGTTCCCAGGAGGTGAAAACACAGTTCAGAGTTCTTGTATTTCAGGAATGTCATGGACCCTTTTCCTTACTACACCAGCAGGAGGGAGAGAAAGAGTGAGTGTGTATATATGTGTAAGGAGTGTTTGAAAGCCCCTATAGCCTTGTCTTCACATGTAAAGGGGGTGCATTTTTCAATTATGTTAATTCAAACATGAGAGAAAGCCTTCTTAATGTTCACTAAGATGCAGGCTAATGCATTTACAGCCCTGTTAGTTGGCTATGTTGTAGCCTAGACTTCCTATACTACACTCCAAGACGGCTTCAGATGAGTTAGCCTGCTTATTAATGAGCAGTAAGACAATTTTCCTATCATGTTAAGCTAACTCAGATGACTTAGCCCATCAAGACAGGGCTATGTTAGTTGTACCCAACAGAAGTGTAACCCTTTGTCATAGGATCAGCATGTCGGAGTGCACCTTCATGGGGTGGCACAGTCTTCCAGGTGCACCCACCCTCAGTTTTCCCTTCTCGGGTTTCTCAAGAATACTTCTCAAACATTCTCTTAGGCTAATAACACCCAGGGTAATTAATAATATGGACACTGCAAATCCCCAAATAAAGTTCAATAATATAATTAAAAAGGTTTGCACTCCATATCCTTCCATGATTCTAGGCTCTCCGTCAGTCTCAGTCATCCTTCAGACATGTGGGCTCCCAGGCTTACCACAGAGTCCTCTTCTAGAGTTCAAAAGTGCAAACAGAGCAACATTGCAAACAATATCCCCCCACCCTGAGCTTAATCACAGTCTCATGTCCCTCCCAGGTTTTTTCCTATCTCTATACCACATGTACAGCACAGGGGCACTCCCCTGGACCTTCCTCTTGTTCCAGTCTCCTCCTACCACCACTCAGGCTTCTTCTGGTGTTCCTAGTTTCAGTGAGCCTCTGCAGAGCATTTTGCTCTCAGCAGCCTCTCTTTCAGGCAGCGAGAGCCCCACATTTGAATACGCTCTCTGTCCAACTCCTGACTGACTCTCACACCTGACTCACCCAATCTCCCGCCCTCTGGGGCCCAGGGTCAGCTGACCAGACACAGGTGCACTAGCCTCTTCCCTTTTAGAGGATCAGTGCCACCTGTGACATCCTGACACTTGGTGACCTTTCCAAGAAAATTAGCATGGCTATGGGGTCAGATTACACCAGTGAAGCACCACCCGAGTGAATCTGACCCTTAAACTCCTATATCTTTTACAATTATATCTAACTTTTTTTGTGAATTCACTCTGCTAAAGTCTCCATATTTCACCTCCTAGCATTTCTCAACAAAGAAAGAGTGTAAATATGTAAAAGAGGCTTGGATAACAAGCATATGAAAAGAGCTAGTATATTAATTAAGGGAGCAAATAGTTATAAGAGTATGAATATGTCACTTTTAAAAATGAAAGTAATTTCCAGAGGAGAAAGAACTTTAACAATAGTGTACAGACACTATTTTGTTGGGGGAAGTTAAGGAAAGCAAGGTCCTGTTGTACAAATATTCTCAATTTTAGAGAGAGGTGAAACAGATGTAAAAATAAGCAGCCTCTTTTAAGTATTACGCTCTTGCTCTCTTTGAAGAAAGGCATTAAGAATAAAATAAACCATCTTTCTGACAAATCAATGGTATTCTATTTAGCAATCATAATTATAACCCTCCATTGCTCTTATTCAGACTTAATTCCACTCAACAAACACAGAACGTTGCAAAACTGCCTGCTCGGTACAAGTTATTTCCCCTTGTTGGTTTCCCCTTCCCCACTACACCTTGAGAGTCAGTGAGAAGGAACATTTCATATGGACTATACCTGCATTCCTGATTAACAATTTAGGGAAAACTTCACCTTCAAATATGAATTAGTTTGGACTCTTAGGTTTATGAAGACAGAGTGGATTTGCATAAGAAAAACATCTGAGTAAGATATTGTGAACATTTTCAGACTTTATTCATACTGCTGATTCCATCTCTTTAGCTTTACTTTGTAAAGATAAAAAATATATCTACCTACTATGGAAAATGTAACTATCCCAGAGTTTTCTGGGTTGCTATTGAGCGAACTTTTGCAGGGAGGTATTGAGAATGATATTTCTTAAGGCTTGCCCACACATTTATTTTGGAATAAGGAAGGGTGTCAATTTAAAGCATTACACCTATTCCAGAGTAACCCCACATGTAGACACTCTTACTCGGATATAAGAGTGCCTTTTTCCAGTTTACCTTAATCTACTTCCAAAGTTTGTCAGAAAAAGGCACTCTTATTCTGGAATAAGAGCATCACATGAGGAGCTATTAGGGAATAGTTATTTCAGTCAATTTCCCTGTGTAGACAAGCCCTTATTTTGTATGATTATACAATAACTAATTAAGTAGATATTCTACATAGTAAAATAAATTTTGACAGACTAGGACAGACTAATATAAGTATGCTGGTTGACCTCCATCCACTTGACATAATAATATGGGTACGAGCATGTATGCCTTTTTGCCACATATTGCATCTACCATTTTAGGGAACCCCGCTATCCATATTTCAAGCTTTAAAAGCTTAGTTGTGGTTCTAAAAGTGAAATCCAAACCAGGGGAAAATTGTTTTTGCCCTCCAGCATGTCTTTGTGATGTATAATGGTTAAAGAAGGCTGCTTTTTTATTTTTAACACTTTAGAAATATCAGTGCCTCATTTCCTTCTCTTTGCTGGTGGACCCAGGCAAGATCTTTGGAAGACTATGAGATGCAGTTATCATTTGAAATGATCTAATGCCTGGTCTACATAGAAAAATGACCAGTAATAGGAGATTGGATTAGATTAGAGTCTCATGCAGCATCACTGTTTAGGTCTTAAAGTGACTTACCAAAGTCCTTTGGAAAAGAGAGGTCACACTGGGTCCAACTCTCCATATAATTGTAAATCAGGAGTAATTCTGTTCAACTCAATGGAGATATACCAATAAAAAAACTCCTATGAAAGGAGATTCAATCCCATTGTGTGCTGATGGTAAGAACCAGCTCCCCCAGCTTTTACGAAACAAAGAAGAGACTGCTACAGCTCAGGTCACAGCCCTAGTAAGCTCTTGTCACTATCCTCCAGCAAAGTGAGAAACGAGAACTCCATGCTTCCAATGCAAAAAAGTAAGTATAAAAAAAGTCTGGGTTTTTTACAATAGAGGAATGTTCATGAGCCCTTTCTTGTAGCCAACAAAAAAGCTTTTAAAAAACAGTTTTGTTGAAGGAGAATTTCAGATGAAAATACAAATTTTGAATGTGACAGATATGAATATCAGATATACAGGGTTTATCATTGAAAATGGGACTTAACTATACATACAGTAGAAAGAAGTGGATGGAAAAATAGATTTTTCATTTCTCAGTTCACTGTTAAGATGCTTCTTGGTGCATTGTCTGACCTTGAACTGTTTTGGTTTCAATAAAAGCACACTTTAAAAAGCATTTTCAACTTTAATGCTGTTGGGAGCAATGTGCTTTTAAGTCTAAGCCTCATGGCACGGTGGATGAGGAGATGCTCCACCTCAGTGGGAGCAGTATGCCTGAGGTAGGCACAGTTTCTCTGAGGAAGCACCCACTAAAGCAGCCTCTGCGACAGTCACTCAAAAAGGACAGCATGTATCCGCTGCACTCTACAAAAAAAGCTGGGTGTTGAGGTGAAAGACGAGGTCCATGGCATAGCCTTGGGACTCTTCCCTTTCTTTGGGAAGTCTATCACCACTAATCTGAGCAGTCCTTCATAAGGCTGCGTTTGGATGGAACTAGGGAAGATTTCTGAGCTCTGATTTCTATCCTCCGGCATACCCATATAGACTTAGATACTCTTGGACTGCCACATGGCATCTGTAATATACTGGTAAATTTAGGCTAGAAAAGTCCAAAGCAGTATTATTTATAATGCTTTGGCTTTATGCTTTAAAACCAGTTTCTCATTTGGCCCTCAGCTTCTTGTCTCCACTTCACAAAGGTATGTCCTAATGTGTAACACAGCATTTTGATGTTATTCTTGGCTACCACACACATAACTGTTGCTGTTTTAAGGGGGTGAGTAGGCAATAATAGAGCAACATCCTTTAGTTTCTAACTCGTACTGATCAAAATACAAGTTCCCTAGCTTTCTAGCCATTTAATGTGTGCATAAGAGGGATTTTTTTTCTCAGTTATCACTGAACAATTATTGTATAATGTTTAATTCAGCAGAAATTGCCACACAAACTCTTTTCAAGGTGATAGTTCTTTAACTTCTGAGGCAAGAGGAGTCTGTATGAAATAAACTTTTTTTAGGTGTTCCACCATAGCTTTTTCTTCCTCTTCCAGAGCTCCATCTTCTTTCATCTCCCATCTGAAAGAAAATATACTTTTGTTAGTTCCCTTGTATTTTTCAAATCAGTCATTAAACAAACTGATAAATAAATTCAAAATAGACACCATGTGTTTATTGCCAAACGTATTGTGTTAACTGAAATTTCTGAACCTCACTAGATATGAACAGAAAAATCACACCCTAGGCAAGCCTTCTGGCATTTAAATTGCCAAATCTCTGACAAGCTTCCTCCTATGTCTATGCCCCAGCATTTTCCCTTTCAGTTTTGTATCACACCTTAATAGCAAATTGACCAGAAGCAGTGCAAAACTGACAGAGAGAGGTGGAGCAGCTAGCATGTGTTTTTGAGATGGAGATTGGCAAATACTTCCCAGAATTAATTACTTTAAAGTGAAAATCAGATAGCACAGGATTCTCTGTTCATGAACAGTGTGGCAGGTCATCATACCGTGAAAGTGGTACAAATGAATTTAAAGATCTGCCTTACAAAATGACTTAGTTTTTTGAAAATGTCACATAGACTGTCACCTCTAGAAGTGACACAAGCATCTTCCTTTTCCCTCATCAGGAGGCTAACTCTAACCTACCATTACCTACCCTCATTAAAATTACAGTGAAACCTCCATTTAACGGACTAATTCGGGCAAGGTGGTGTCCGTTAAATGAAAAAGTCCGTTATTTAATAATAATAAAAAAAACGAGCTGTCGGAGCAGCAGCCCGACCGCCACAGGGTCGGGGCGGCAGCTCCGCAGCCCGCCCGCTGCCGGGACCCATGTGGCAGCCGGGAGCTGTCAGCCAGCCCGCCCGGGTCCCGGATGCTGGGATCCAGGCGGCAGCCGGGACCCGTCAGCCAGCCCGCCCGGGTCCCGAATGATGGGACCCGGGCGGCAGCCAGCCCGCCCAGGTCCCAGGAGCCGGCAGCCAACCTGCCCACTGGCGGGACTTGGGCGGGACCCGAGAGCCGGCAGCCCGCCCGCTAGTGGGACCCGGGCGGGAGCCGGCAACCAGCCCGCCTGCCAACCAGCCCTCCTGCTGCCGTGACTCAGGCGGGAGCCGGCAGCCAGCCCGCCCACTGGCGGGACTCGGGCGGGACCCGAGAGCCGGCAGCCCGCCCGCTAGTGGGACCCGGGCGGGAGCCGGCAACCAGCCCGCCTGCCAACCAGCCCTCCTGCTGCCGTGACTCAGGCGGGAGCAGGCAGCCAGCCCGCCAGACAGCCCTCCCGCTGCCGGGACCCGGGCGGCAGCCCGGAGCAGGCAGCCAGACCTCCTGCTGCTGTGACCCAGGCGGGAGCCGGCAGCCAGCCCTCCCGCTGCTGTGACCCGGGCGGCAGCCGGGATCAGGCAGCCAGCCCGCCCGCCCACCAGCCCTCCCGCTGCTGGAACCCGGGCGGGAGCCGGTAGCCAGCCTGCCCGCCAACCAGCCCTCCTGCTGCCGGGACCCGGGCGGCAGCCGGGAGCTGGCAGCCAGCCCGCCCGCTGCTGTGACCCGGGTGGCAGCCGGGAGCTGGCAGCCAGCCCGCCCGCTGCTGTGACCCAGGCAGCAGCCGGGAGCCGGCAGCCAGCCCGCCTGCTGCTGTGACCCAGGCGGCAGCCGGGAGCCGGCAGCCAGCCCGCCAGCTGCCGTGACCTGGGCGGCAGCCGGGAGCCGGCAGCCAGCCCGCAAGAAATGGATTTGGGATGCATCAGACTTGCTCAGAAATTTTGTCCGTTGCATCCGAAGTCCGTTAAATCGAGGTCCGTTAAATCGAGGTTTTACTGTAATGGCAAAGCTGCCATTGACTACAAAAGGAATTGGGATTGGATCCTAGGTGAACAACAGAGAACCCTAGATATAAAATATATATTTTAATTACATTTATGGGTCTCTTTTTACTACATTCTCTCTGTGTATGTATGCTTTTATTATCAGTGATACATAGGCTTATTTTAAGAAATGTTATTCATATTTTATAATATTACCTTTCATTATTAGGAACATCTGCAGAGAATGACTATGCAGATAGTTATTTTTATTTAGCACCATTCATATTTCAACATCAGTTATTGTAAGACACAAGGAAGGTTATTCAAACATATTTATTGGTTTATTAAGCAGAATTGAATTTGCTGATGATGGGGCAAAGTTTTACTAAAGCCCTACACACCACTCCACAGACACAGGGTTTTTTTATGCATTAACAATGTAAGCACCATTCTATTCTCACTTCTAAGAACAGCAACAAATATCTCCATTATCAAGATCAAGAGTATTTGATAGTTTCTAAAGACCTCTTGAAAACCTTTCCAATAAATGTCATGATTAGAGCATTCAGCTGCACTGGGAACCCCTCTTCCTCCAAAAATCTCCTGAAGGCCTACCTGTTCCGTTAACATTATATTGTTACGTCTCATTCTGGGCCTGATTCTGTTCTCATGTACACCAATTTTATACTAAACTCCAATGACATGAGGGTAGTTATTCCTGCTTTCTGTAGATGTACGTAAGAATGGAATAAGGGCCTCTGTCTTGGGGCTATACTTTGTTGTAACAAGTTGTGCTTTTAGAATAAGTTGTTTGGACTAGGGACTATATTTAGTCTATTTTACTGTAGTGCCACATCCATTTGCAGTGCCATATAAGTGATGATAGATTGAATTTCTAAATGTTTCTGGTATGATATCAGTAGCAAAATGGTGACCTCTCCATGCGCCTTCTTCCTCCCTCCCCTCCCAACCCCGGCATTTCTACTGAGGTGAATACAGGAAATTCAAACTTCTCCTTTTCAGGTTCTGTCTGACTGGCTGTAGTAATATAATGATTTAGCACTTTTTACCCACAGACTATTAGTTATTATTTGTATTATGACAGCACATAGGGCTCCCCAATCACAGATCATGTGCTAGGCACCGTACAAACAAACAAACAATTGATAGTCCCTGTACCAATGAGCCTATAATGTAATCTCAAAGCACTTGACAAAGGTGGGTAAATAACATGAACACCACTTTTTACACATGGGAAAACTGAGGTATAGAGAAATGCAGTGCTGAAGGTCACACAGAGAATGTCAGTACCAGGAAGAGAACTCAGACTTCCTGACTGCTAATACACACTGTCTACACTGCGCCACTCTGTCCTCTGAAAAAGATACAGTATTTATCTGAAAGTCCCATTGACTTCAGTGAGAGTTGCATGTCCATATCTGAGGGCAGACTGATAGATATGGATTGTGAAACTATATCTTTACTGCCAGAGGGGATTCAAAATTTAATTTTTAAAATAAAAATGTAAGGTCCAGTGAACATAGCAAAATCTAGGGAAACCATGCAGGAGCACTTAGATCTCAGGATCTCATGGACAGCAGGAGTAGACGACCCTCTAAGCCAGGGATCGGCAACCTTTGGCCCACGGCCCACCAGGGTAAGCCCCTGGCAGGCTGGGCTCATTTGTTTACCTGCTGCGTCTGCAGGTTCAGCCAATTGCAGCTCTTACTGGCTGCGGTTTGTCGCTCCAGGCCAATGGGAGCTGCGGGCCAAGGGATGTACTGGGCCCTGCTTCCCACAGCCAGGCATGCCAGGGGGCTTTCCCTGACAGGCCGCATGTCAAAGGTTGCTGATCCCTGCCAAAGATCCTGATATCATGCAAAGTCATTAGTAAAAATGGGTAAATAATACATATATGAATAATTGTTTCAAAACAAAGTTTTTCAAAGCATTGCCTGAAGCATTAGTGGTAAAGACTTCCATAATTAGTAATCCAATAAAACCAAGTTTAACATATACCTTACAGAATTCTATATAAACAAGACAACCATTGCCAAATTATCCTTATCCTCAAAGAAAGGATGGTCTTGTGGCTAAGGTACATGATGGAGACTCAGAAGAGCTAGATAATATTCCCAGTATTACCACAGACTCATCATGTAACCTTGGTAAACCACTTAATTGCTGTGTGCCTCCTTTTCCCCACCTATATAATAATATATTTCATCATAAGCTGTGATGTTTCATTCATTATTTATAAGATGCTGAAATACTGCTGTGATGAGGTCTACAGAAATGCCAATAAATAAAATATATGTTCTATTGATTATCACCACATACAAAGGCAAAACAAATTACAAAAACTGTAAAATGCAGAAAAATTACTTTTGCATTTTACAGATTGTGACATGTTTTATTTATCAGTGTCAAAACAGATTCCAGCTGTTAATAAAACCATTAATTGATTCTTGATTAAGCAGGATATTGACTAATTTAACTGCCAAGGAAATAAGGCTAACTCTTGCTAAGAAAAAGGAAAACATAAAAAGCTGTCTGATGTTTGTTCTTTTTTGCATGTAACCCACACACCTCCTGGGTGTGATATTATGCCCATCCAGTAGCACTGAGACCACTTAGAGTGAGAGAAAGAGATTGAGACTGGTATATGCCAAATGACTTGTCTGCATGTAAGTCTGGGCAGTGGCTGGGCCATGCAGTTTCTCAAGGGTCCGATAAACCCAAAAATGGGATTGATCTGGTTGCAGCCTTGTATCTGTGTGGGTGGGAAAGAAGCAGTAGAAATATCAGAGAAGCAAAGAAGCCATGATGGCTGGAGAAACACCAGTATCACCTTGAAAAAAACTAAGGCCATGTCTACACTTACAAGCTTCCAGCAGCACAGCCATACCCATATAGCTGCAATGCTGTAAGATCACTTGTGCAGCCGCAGTATGCTGATGGAAGAGATCGCTCCTGTTGACATAATAAAACCAGTTCAAACGGTGGAGGTAGCTATGTCGGCGGGAGAGCATCTCCTGCCAATATAGAACGAGGAGTACTTGTGGCACCTTAGAGGCTAACAAATTTATTTGAGCATAAGCTTTCAGGAGCTAAAACCAACCTCATCATATGCATTGAGAGGAACATACATTAGAAAGATACATATCTACACAGAGAACATGAAAAGATGGGGGTTACCATACCAACTCTAAGAGACTAATCAGTTAAGGTGAGCCATTATCAGGGGAAGAAAAAAACCTGATTAAGTGGGTTTTAGCCCACGAAAGCTTATGCCCAAATAAATTGGTTAGTCTCTAAGGTGTGACACGTTCTCCTCGTTCTTTTTGCCGATACAGACTAACACGGCTACCACTCTGAATCCTGCCAAGATAGCGCTGTGCACATAAGGGCTTATGTGGTAAAATTTATGTGGCTCAGTCAGATTTTTTTTCACATCTCTGAGCAGCAAAATTTTTGTCAACATAAGTCGTAGTATAGACATGGCCTAAGAGAGAACATTCTGGGTAAAGTAGTGGATGGAAAAAGGCTTGGAACTCAGCTAATAACTTTCTCCTGTTATTTGATTCCTATGATATTCAGGGAAACAGGTCTTGATTACACTGTAAATAAAGAGGATCAAACCAAAGAAGTAGTTGACTCCATCATCATTTTCTCCTCCTAACAGAAACAACTCACAACCCCTTGAAAATTGGCTAAGTGCTCACATCAAAAAGATCTTTTAATACGTTATTTCAGGTCATAACCCATTTTTGCATTCATTCGTAATCTGTGGGTCACCAGCATGCATTTATCTTTTAATCTCTGGGCATTCCTCTCTGTGACAGATCACTGAAAGGAACAACCAATATAACCATCAACAAGATTAAGAGGCTTAATGTTTGTCTGAAACCATGACGGTTGATATTCACACAATCAATGCTCCAGAAGACTCTGGATATGGTTTAATCAGGCTGCAACTTTATTATTAGATATCTGGGACTACCCGGTAGATAACAGTGTTCTGTGCAGGTAACTCCATGATTTCAATATCTACCCAGGGGTTTCTGTCAGTCCTCACTTTTTCTATGCAAGTCCCAGCCAGCCCACTGCTGGGATCTTACCACCCCTCTCTGTTGAATGAGGGATAAGGTAGGCTATAAAGGGGGAGAGCTGGCTCACTGCCATGTCAGTCATAGGCACCCCGTGCCCCTGCTGTTCTGCTCCTTTACCAAACACCTCCTTTAAGCCCTTTACCAAGCCATTTATCTGGTCACGGTATCCCCTGCCTACAGAGTACCTGCACTAGACATCCGCCCTACATACCGAGGGTTGCAACATCATAGCTTAACTCCCTTCCCTACGCACCCTAACAAAGCCCTCCGGATCTGGCTGTGGGAAAGGCAAAACCCCATCCCCACTTGGCCAATCAGGTGAGGGAAAAGGAGCAGCTAGCAGATGCCCACTGCAGGTCCTAATCAGACTTGGTATTTTGACACTTCCAAAGGTGGGTGCTGCTCTGCACGGCCTGGGGAAAAAGAGGGCTTCTCCAACTGGGCTTGCCCTTTATCAATTCCCTGCCCTTCCGTTCCCTGCAGGATAAGTCAGCATCATCATGCTAACCTGCTCCGCTTTTGCAGCAGCAGCTGTGCCTCTCTCTTCCCTCTACCCTTAAAGCAAGCCAGACAAAGGTCACCCACAGTTAAATTGTGTTTTGGTCAAATCCCCCACAGCACACAGTTCCTCAAATAAGAAACACTTTTCCAAAAGCAATGAAATATACTCTCAATAGACCGATATAAGGTGCACGTCCATGAACAAAGTTTTGCAATAATTAACATATTATCCCATTTAGTATGACTCTACTGCCATATTTTAGCACAGTGAAGTATTAATATTAGCTACCGTGAATCACTATTATGATTGCATGCTTCATCCTCAGATTTATGATATGATTATAACATCTGGCCACGTAAGTAGTCTCTGCAGTTACTTGTGCAAGCTACCCAGATAAATGCTCTTAAATAGGGTGGCTGTCTTTTTCTTTTTCCCCTAATGCATCAAGGAGCCTCTTCAAATGCAGAAAGAAGTAGTGCAATCATTAACTTGAATTTATGGCCCTTGGAGTCATTCTGAAACATCACTTAACTTATGTGATTTATTCACTTTAATTAATATGATTTGTTGTATATTTTTAAGTAGAAGAGTTGTCTGCTCAGAAAGAATGCAACTAAACATGCTACCAGAAAACATTTAAAATAGTTCTACTTGAGATACAACACAAACAGAAGTATGGCAGTCTATGCCAACGGAAGCTTAACTTACCTAAAACAATAGATCAAGGGATTCTCTCTATAGGTATTGTCTTTATACTTGTCAGTGCATTTCACTGAAGAATTTGTAGTCTTTATACTAGTTCAAAAAAGTTTAAAATATCATGTTTTCCATATATTATGTGCTTATATTTGGAATAACCTGACAGTATTTATTAAATGAGTTTGTGAGACACCAGGTCTCTCTTTCACTTTCTCAAATAGTTGCATTAGTGTAAGCTCAAAGTGTTGTTACAAAAACCCTAATGGCCAACAGGAGTCAAGGCAAGACTATGTTTGTTTTTTCAAAAAAGATAAAAATAATGCCTCTGTGTTCAAATGGAGGAAAGGATTCAACATTTACAACTCCAGAATTGTCCAAAATGGAACATGTTTTTACTAGCATAACACAAATTCATGACAATTGTTTTGGCAGTAATAGCTGGCACAAATTCAACCATGCAGTAGCCAGTTCAACTAATGTGAATGTGAATGAAATTACCATCATGAATTACTTGCAAAATACTGGCTCCGTCAGCTGAACAGCCAACTTGCAACCTCTGTTATTTCAAATTAATAGCAATGTGGCTTTTAGAGGAGACTTTCAATGTGTAGTTGGCACATATTTTATTTTGGGTTGCCTTAGAATTTTGTAAGATTAAATTAAACCAATAGTCCAACAGGTACTAGAGGTGTTTGAACCAATTCATGATACCATTATCCAATATTTTGTTTGCAGTTCACATTACCATAAGATGAGTGTTAATATTCTGTAAATATAGTAAAGCCATTTTAAAAAAAAATCAATTGAATGTAAAGGAAAATATAATGAAGTACCAATTTTTTTAATGTTTATAACTAGACTTGGAAGAACAAATTGAGCAAAATTTCAAGCTCATTTGAGTCTAGAGGCTTTAAAATGGAACCAAATCCTTTGAAAAGTTCAATTAATGTAAGTTTTTTAAATAGATAAAGTGACAAAATGAGACAGTTAATCAATGCCGATGCCACCAGAAAACCATCAGTCTCTAGGAGACTGGTATTATCACAGCTATGTACATAGATTACTGCAGAAACTCAACTCACGATAAACAGAGATGCCAGCCAGGAGAAAAGTATCAAGTTTAGGAGTGAAAATGAGCATAGAGGTCTGCCTGCAAAGATCTCCCTTGCAGGACTGGGGCCTTAGTGAATAAAATGTATTCATTATATTGTTTTCTAAATAATTTCCTGCTTTAAAATCTTTTCACATTAACTTTGCGTATCTGAGTGGTCTGTCCCTACTTAGGATTTTTCAAAAGCACTTGTGATTAACATTATAAATGATAATTTAGTTTTACAGAATGGAAGACTTTTCACAGAACATACATTTTGTAAAAAATATATTCATTGCTTTAAATATGTTTAGCAGATATGGCAAAGTAAAGTTTTAAAAATGGAGATGATACTGATGTAAACTTGGAGCATGTCTACATAGCCCTACAGTTCAAACTAAGGGAGTAGTTTGGACTACATTAGTGCGAACTCCAGACCTTTAAGTTCACACCAGCCGCATACACATGGGGGAACTACAGTGCAGAACTTTGATGTGCATGGCTATTCACACACAAACACACACACACATGGCCATAGTCTGAACAGGGGGGTAGTGTCCATATGCCCGTAGGTGACACATTACTGGGTGCACTTGAACAAAGAAAAATATCTAACATTTCCTCCACATGCACCTCTCCTGTATGATGGATAAATAGTTAATGTAGATAATCCTATCCAGGTATTTTTCTGTCGAATACCACACAATGCTTCAGTGGCCTGATCAAATAGTCATTGAACTCAGTGGGAGTTTTACCCTATGTGGCCTACCCAGATCATCACCCAAAACACGGGGTGGGGAGTGAAGTGCAGGCTCCATGGACATAGTGAGGAGAGGAGGACTGTGACGGGGTGTACTTATACTGCACTGGTTTAGCAGAGGTTAATCACACTCCGTGGGCCAAGAAGGTCATACCCCCTCATTCCTGCTGGGCCCTGCTCCAGCTAGAACCAGGATATTAAAGCGAGCAGCTCAGCTCAATCTGGGCTGACTGCTTCAGGGAGCAGAGGTGTGTTGCATGCTCTTGGGGAGGGACTTCCGGTGCTCCAGGCTGTTGAGATTTTCCCCAGCTCACGGTTAAATATACCATGCAAATCATTGACAACATTGTTGCTTGCGTGACTGGAAGATACTAAACCCACTCTCATATTTATAAATAGTTTTTATAAAAGGAGAAGATAATGCACCAAAATTGCTTCATTAGTTGGTAATACATAGAAAAAATGGCATCTATCTCATCACACTGATTTCCCCACAAACACATTGCAGTTAGTTGCAGAGAATACCATTGATAGGGATGAATGGCTATACTGGCAGTGTTTCATAAACTTAGATTTAGGCTGCTGTTTTTATTCTCGATTAAATGTCTGTAAAACTGTACTGTGGATAGTTTAACATTTCTTCTACATTCCATCTGAGAAGGGAACAAGAAGGTGCCTTCTCTTTTTTTCTTTAAGGAAGAAGATGAACAATTAGAGAAGGTGTTATGACAGAAGGCATTACTGTTGTTGAGAAAGAGCATAAATTCAAATGTGTATGATGATGATATGTTCATTCAGCATAAGGATCTTGTTTCCTCAGTCCCATGGCTCTTGAATTAATTAACATACAAAGGATATTGTTTTAACTCAGAGAAGTCTCAAGCACTAGACATATCAAAAGACCAGATTCCAGACAATTTCTATTTCAGATACAGAAGGATATCAAATATTTATGGATAATGGGATGGTTCCTGCAAACTTGAGGAAATCTTCACTGAATTCAATGAAAGTTCCACACAAACCAGTGGAGAGCTTGCAGGATCAATCTAAAGACCCGAGGCTTGCAAAAAATAATTTTGCTTCATTTGAACTTCACTTTGAATGAGTTGGGGGAAAAAAAAGACATTGAGAAATGGCTTCACTTGCCCTTTCCCACTATTAAGATATACAGGTTATTTAAAAAGAACACTAGTCCCATCTTCACAAGTACCTCCTTTGCTTTTCAAATGGTTAATAAAACTCCTTTATCATAATTATGTGCTAGCATAGGGACAGCTTTGGTATCTTTGAGAGGCCTCTTTTTACATTCCCACAACACAAACATCTGCTTACTCATCTGAGAAAGAAGTTAATCTTCAACACTGCAGTTTGTATTACCATGATTAGAAGCACTGATAAAATATGACCTAACCAGTTCATCAAAACTTCCTGTCTGGAATACCTCCTTAACTTCAGCACTCGCATATGAAAAATACAGTCTTCTATAAACATCTTTACAGTGATGGATATAGTTTATGGCCAAAAAATTGCATATTTTTGTTGTTTATCTCCTACTGCTGTCATATTCCATTTATCAATTATTAAAGTGCACCACTCAGACAAACACTAGAAAATTATGGAAAAAAACTTAATTAAGAAAATTAGCAATAAAGCCATATTTGCATAACCATGTGGCTCAATGGCATAGCATATTTCCTAAGACATATAATCAAAGATTAATGGGAATTTAAGTTGAATTCAAAACGCCTCTTTCATATCCTTCCCCATTCCCTTTGTCTTTTTGCCTTCTTACATTATGCTTAGCTGGGACTGGCTTGTGCTTGATGTTTTCATCCAAATCCCTCTTAAAACTATAGTGCTTATGTAGACCGTTCCTCTGATAACTCACCAAATTAAAAACAGATAAGTGTAAAAGCTTGCTCTGTTTGGAGTTTTAATATTTATCCATTGTTATGATATCTGAATGGTACTGTCTGTGCAAGATTTAGATTAGATGAGTTTAGGTGAGATTAGATTTAGAATTGTGTCTTCCACTTTGTTCGCCCAATATCAAGCATATTGTTTGATAAATAGTAATAATGATAAAATGGCTATGTAGAGGGCTGGAAATATGTATTCCATACTGTCCAAAGTAGAGATGTACAATTAAAATGTCATCATTTGCCAACAGTTACCACACAATGGGGTCTGAGATACCAGATTTTCCCTCTACATACAATGTGAAATAACTACAGTACTTGCTTCGAAACCATAGAGAAAAGTTAAAGTTTCAGTGGCTACAACTGTACTTCCATTTCATTCTTTAGTGTAATTTCACAATAAGATGCCATTATTTGATTCCTGTGTGAGGGCTGGCTTAATAATGTGTGATGGATAATACAGGTGTCAACAACATATTTATCTTACATTATGTTGTCATGGATTACCAAATTCTAAATAGAGAAGCCCATCAAAAGTGGCACACACCAATATACAGCCTGCCTTCAAGATTATATGAGCTAGGATTATTTAATCAATTAAAAGTACTAGGTAATGGTGCAAACTGTTCTACAGCAATTTGAGAGGATACGAATGGGTCATCCTCAGAAAATGGAAATCCAAAAATTTACCAATTTACATTACACCTAAACAAGGTTATCTAATACATCACTGTGAAAATGTTTCTATAACGAGGTGCACAAAATTGGAAATATATAGCATTATTTGAAATCCTATAAAACAATGGTTCTCAATCAGGGCAGGGGTACATAAACTCATCTAAATATTTGCCTACTTTTACAACAGGCTACATAAAAAGTACTAGCGAAGTCAGTACAAACTCACATTTCATGCTGACAAAATGAGAAAGGAGGCAAGCTCAGTAATAGTGTGCTTGACACTTGTTTTTTTATGTCTGATTTTATGAGCAAGTACTTTTTAAGCAAGGTGAAACTTGGTGTATGCACAGGATGCTGGAACAATTTGTATAACAAGTGTGCTGGTGATGGAAAACAGATTCGGTGTTTGTTAAAACTACTTCTAGCTACTTCTAACTACTTCTAGCTTGTTATAACTACTTCTAGCTTGTTATAACTACTTCTAGCCAGGGGCTGTGACATTGCCCCAAGTTCCTGCACAACTGGATATGCAAGACAAATCAGACTTCTCAAAGAGAATCTAAAAGACTCTAAGTTCCACAGACTTCAACGGGAGTATGCACAGGTACAGGAGTTCAACTTGGCAGTTTTCAATGGAGGACTAGAACCTAAGATAGCAAAACTGAGTCAAACTCTTGGAGTTTAATTTTCAAAATATCTTATTTTCTATCATTTAAAATTATAAATTAATAATCATACTAATTGAGTTTAACTGTTTGGTCAATAAGAGTTAATCTTAGAGGAAATCTAGAGACCCAACTTCACTATACAATCACAATGGACATTAAAGTAAACAGAGGTTTTACCTTCATAGAGATTTATTTCAGGATAGGGCAGGAGTGGGCAAACTACGGCCCGCGGGCCACATCCGGCCCGCGACACTGTCCCATCCGGCCCGCGGCGGGGGGCTGCCCCTTGCCTCTCCCCGAGCTGCACAGCCCGGGCTCCGCTGCGGGCCCTCCACCCTTCATTGGCCATGCCACAGGGGCAGCACTCCGGGGACCGGGGCTGCACGGTAGCCTCTCCCCCGGAGCCACGCCGACAGCGCTCTGGGGGCTGGAACTGTGCGGTGGCCCCTCCCAGGAGCCGCGGCTGCATGCTGAACTCTCCCCCGGAATCACTGCTGTGTGCTGGCCCCTCTCCCAGAGCCGCGCTGCGCGGGGAGCACTCTGGGGGCTGGGGCTGCGCACTGTCCTCCTTCCCCGGAGCCGCAGCTGCACGCTGGCCCCTCTCCCAGAGCCGCGCTGCGCGGGGAGCACTCTGGGGGCTGGGGCTGCGCACTGTCCTCCTCCCCCGGAGCCGCAGCTGCACGCTGGCCCCTCTCCCAGAGCCGCGCTGCGCGGGGAGCACTCTGGGGGCTGGGGCTGCGCACTGTCCTCCTCCCCCGGAGCCGCAGCTGCACGCTGGCCCCTCTCCCAGAGCCGCGCTGCGCGGGGAGCACTCTGGGGGCTGGGGCTGCGCACTGTCCTCCTCCCCCGGAGCCGCAGCTGCACGCTGGCCCCTCTCCCAGAGCCGTGTGGCGAGGGGAGTGCTCTGGGGGCCGGGGCTGCATGCTGCCCCCCTCCAGCAGCTGTGGTAAGAGGGGGGATGGGGGGGTTCCAGGGTGGTGGTTGGGGGGGGGGGGGCTTTGGAGGGGGCAGTCAGGGAGTAGGGTGGGTTGGATGGGGGGGGGGTTCTGGGGTGGTGGTTAGGGGTTTGGAAGGTGGATAGGGATTGGGGCAGTCAGGGGACAGGGGGCAGGAGAATTGGGTAGGGGGTGGGGTCCTGGTGGTTAGGGGTCTGTGGAAGGGGCAGTCAGGGGACAAGGTGTGGGGGGGTGTTGGATGGGTCAGGGATTCTCAGGGGCGGGAAGTGGGAGGGGGCCAGATTGTGGGCGGGGCCTTCCCTACCCGGCCCTCCATATAATTTTGTAAACCCAATGTGGCCCTCGGGCCAAAAAGTTTGCCCACCCCTGGGATAGGGTCTCATGATGGAAAATGCCAACACGGAAGATATATTTTACTCTTCACATCTTATCCCATCTTCAATTTAACAAGGGTTATACAGAATGATGGTTGAAAACCTAAAGTAAATACTTTTAGAAAAGGCTTAAGTCTTCCAATTTGGTTACTGTGGCACATATGTACATTTCATAAATACAAACACTAATTATATTTGCTGAGAAATTTCATTTAATAATTTGACAGTCTTGTGGTTTAACAGAATAAAAAATTCATACTTAGTCAACAATGAAACGCACTTCCTCCATTTGAACAGAACAGCAAATTTCTGTAAGTATTCATTACAATACCATAATGAAGATGAACGATTAAATATTTTGGATACAAATATGTTTATAGGAAAGGGATATCAATCCCATTATTTAGGTAGCCATAACATTCCATAATAAAATTACCCTTTTTTTTTGTTTTATTTTGAAGAGCTCTAAAATCTCCATGATTTGCAGTGTGGCCAGTGGATGGTCATGAGGTCAGCTATCTTTGGTTGACCCCAGAAATATCCATTCAGATTTGTTCAAATTATGAGCTGTTGAAAATTACTACAACATATCTGTGTTTTGCTCGGTATAGCTTTTTCGCTCACTTGCTGAAGAAAAAGACCTGAACAGTCTATTACTGCAGCATCTTGCTTCAGCATATCACACAGAATTGCTTCAGATGGGACACAACTAAAATTAGCATGTGATCATGTAATTAAAGAGTGTATCATAATACCAATGCACAAGGAGACAGACTTAAAATTGCTCAGACAAACTTAATTCTGGCATTCCTTAACTTTTGAGTGCTTGATTTTGTAGGTTTAATAACAATCTTTTCACTTTTTTAAAAAAGTAACTATATATATATATATATATATATATATATATATATATATATATATATATATATATAATCAAGAATCAGAGAGATAGCCGTCTTAGTCTGGAATTGCAGAAGTGACAAAGGAGTCCTGTGGCACCTTAAAGACTAACTAAAGTATTGAAACATAAGCTTTCCTGGGCTAATACTCACTTCGTCGATGCATGCATTCATGCATCCGATGAAGTGGGTATTAGCCCAGGAAAGCTTATGCTTCAATACTTTAGTCAGTCTCCAAGGTGCCACAGGACTCTTTGTCACCTATATATATATATATATATATATATATATATATATATATATATATATATAGTGCTATGAAGGTACATAATGCTTTACAGAAATGTTGGCAAATCCACAATATTATGTCACAACACAGCACTCAGCCAGCACCATAGACTCCAAACTATAGGAATTGAATACCTTGTACAAATAAAATAATTGCCATTTTTGTATTAAAAGGGCAACCGTCTATATGCCAGTATAAGCCAATCCCCAGTGACTTAAATACCATTCTAATCCCAATATACAAAATCATATACATTGTCAGGATTGCTCAGTGAATTGGTAATAAAATAGAGGCTTTTAAAATCATCATCAAAAATCCCTTATATTCAAAACCCCACGTTATCTGCAGGAAGCCTGAACTAAATTATGAACCAGACCCATGTTTTCCACAGCACTACAATTCAGCCAGCTGGAAATTCTGTCACAGCTTCAAAAAATTACAAAATTGTTTTTTATTGAATTAAATATGAAAATAAACAAAATAATTACAGTATGCACTCTGTTATTTAATTTGATATTATATTCAATTTATTTCATACTGCCCCATAATACTTAGTTTTCAGTAAGCTGAAGAAAATTGTACTGAAAATACAAAAATATAGTGTCAATATACAAAAATATAGTTGTCAGGGGAACGCTAAAGGTTCTCACCACTAGCTCACTAGATTTGTTTAATCTCAGGCTGACAGTGATCAAAGTCATCTGGTGGCCATTCATTGACACTGTTGCTGAGTCTTGTGATATTTGGTGTTTTTCTTAAATCTCCAGCTCTTTGAGTCCAATGATTATGTGAGAATCTCTTCTTTCATTTTTTTTAAAAAATAAGTAATTTTCTAGCCCTAACAGTCATGACGAAGGTTTGAAAAAAACTGAAAACAAATATAAAGAACCAATTTTTTTTTTAATTTTATCATATTTTGGGGCCTGACACTTGATTTTTGAATACTCTGCAGTACTTTCCAGTGGTCCGTTGGAAATGAATGAATGATCTTAATCCAATTGTTTGCATCCAAACAAACGCTCCTGGCATAGGTGCTGAAGCTAGGAATGCTGGGGTTGCTGCTGATTTAAAGTACTGATAACAACCCAAATAAACTGCTTCCTCCTTTGGCACCCTCACTATAAAAACTGTTCTACTGGCTCCCGGAGGCCGTTCACATAAAGGAAAAACATTAATTGGTTATAGATTTATGACTGCATTATAATTGTAACTGTGCACTGTGGGTCCTTAGGTGCATGAATGGTCTGTGGCCCTTTTAGGGAAAGAGCATGCTTGGAGATGTAGCCCAATAGAAGTTGTGAGCAAGAGAGATCATGTAACCATGCCAAGATCATATAAAGAGTTGGCTTTCATAGCTGTCACATTTTGTTAAGCTCATTATGTATTGAGCTGATTTTCACATTCGAGGGCCTGTTGGGATAGATGCATGGGTAGGTGTCAGAGGGAGTCAAGGGTGTATAGATGGGTAGGTCTGGGCAGGATGTCCAACGGTAGCTGGTTTGGAAAGTCCTTGAAGGTGTCTGGGGCTGCTGGGTAGATGGAGTGGGTGCTCGACAAAGTTTGGATTCTGAAGTATGTCTGGAGTTGCTGGATGTTTGGATATAGCTGGTGATTGACTGAAGTGTTTGGGGGAAGCTGAAGGCTGTCTAGGGGACCCTAGTGGCTGGAAGGCTGCCTGGGAGGGTAAGCTGGGGGCCTTCTAGAAGGGATGTCTGTGAGTAAACTGGGGATTGGGTGTCTGGAGGAGAAGCTGGGGACTGAAAGACTTTCTTGGGAGGGGGTCTTACATATCTGAGGTACAGAAGAAAACTTGAAGATGTGACCCAAATATAATATAAAGGCTCAAGAAGCAGATGGCAATTAAAAAACTCAAAAAAATAGTAATTTTAAGTTGATCAAGACATCATTCATGATGTTGGAACACTTGGGGCTGGCATTACTGCATCCACCAGAAAGGAAAACTCTCTGTCACCCTTCCGGAAAAAACATTATGGTTACACTTATCATACTATATGATTTATGATCATTTACATTTTATTTTGGTGTGTATGATGTGAGGTCAAAAGGTAATTTCTCTGCATAATAGAAAACAGCTGCGCCACTGACTTGAATTTGGTCCTGGAGACTCACTCAGCTCTCAAAAGTGTTTCTAAGTAGCTGCATGTCCCCTCCAGTACCACAGGACATTGCCTTGGCTGGCATGCTAAACCTAGTGAAACCTTTTCAAAGCCATCAAAATATCTTTCATACAGTGTTGGAAACAGTGCTGCAGCACACTGGTGGATAGTTCACAGCAGTGTTGCAGATGGATAATCATATACTGGTCAATTGCAAAGCCACGGAGTTATGGTCAAATATTTGGTGAAAATTGGACCATAAAAACTGAATGAAGAATGGAAAGAGAAACAAAAGTATGCTCTCTTGATCCAGACAAACAGCAGTCACATTTGCTGTCCGAAACCAGGACAGGGTGAACTATATGTGATCAGAACAAACATAGGGAAACACAAACACATGAACAGGGAATTACATGAAATCAAAGGATAAGATATCAGAACATAGAAGGTAAGGACACTGTACCAAGCTGGAAATATTTTGATGAACACAGGATACTGACATCAAGAAGAGAAGATGGTGGGCACCAAGATGGAGTCACATTGGTGCAGGTACAAAAGTTTAAGGCAAGCTCTTATGGCATTTTGCCCAGTATCTCTTTGTATGTTGAAGGTGAGATTCAGAATCAAATCAGGTGCTTCCACAATAATACAAATATAACTATATGGTCAACCATTTCATTGCTGAATTCAACCATAAGCACAAGAAGGATTTTACTAAGAATAATATGGTCAAATATTTGGTGGGAGACCAGGGTGCCCGACAGGAGCCCCTGGCCACAAAGCACAGCCCCTGTCACTACTGCTCTGCCCCCGTCCAAGGCTACTATGCTCATGTTAAAAAGCTGGCAGGCATGGCTATCCCACTTTTAAAGGTGGGAGGCCATGGGTCCCCTGGTCCCTTGGTTATGGTGCCCCCTGCAGAGAGACTTTAATGCAGAAGTAGGATTGACTGAAATTCCTGGGCTGGAGCAATAGACGGATTCAGACTTGGTGAAGAAAACATAGGAAAAAGGCTACTAACAACCTGGTGATAACAAACATGCTATCTCAACAAAGAAGGCCACAACAAAGATGTGGACTTGGATGTCACCTGATGGGCAAATAAAGAACATGATAGGCTTTGTACTTGTGAATTGCAGATGGAACCAAGTGTGTTATCCTGCAGATCATTTGTGGCCAAGATCAGATTGGATCATAAATTAGTACTGGCATCAATGAGGTTGAGATTGACAGCAACCACAAGCCTGCCAAGATCTAAGATCTAGGACATGGACAAGTTGAAAGAACCAGCTATCAGGAAAGTATACAAAGAAGCTAAGTGGAAAAGTATCATATCTCTGGTGAAAGAGGAAATGAACATTGAAGAAACAGGGAACAAAGTGTAAAAGATGGGATTATGAGAGTGTCTGAACAAGTGTTGGGCTACAAGGCCAAAATGAAGACACCAAAGTAGATAATAGATGAAATATTGCAGTTGAGTGAGAAGCATAGGAAGCTGAAGTAGAATAAAAAGGAAGACACAAATCTAAGAGCTGAGTACAATAGATTGACCAGAGAGAAAAACAGAAAGTGAAGAGAGACAGAAACAACTGGATACGCGAACAATAAAAAGAAGTAAAAGAATACATGAAGAGAACTGCAATGTAGGTATTGTATTGCAAGGTAAGAGAACTGAATGGGACATATGAGTTGAAGATGCTCACAGTGAAAGACCAGCATGGGCAAATAATTGAGGATGAACAAGCAATGAAAAGAATATTTTGAAGGGTAGGACACAGTACATGAAATGGTCCCAGAGAAGCTCCACAGCTTAAACAAGGAAGATCACATGCTTCTGAACATCATAAAGGCTGTCCTCGTTCTACTTCTGGACAGGCCTTCACTTTCCAGTGCTGCAAATTCAGTATATTTTCATGAGCCAAATTCTACTCTGACTTGCACCCTGCACAACTCCCCTTAGTTCAGCAGAGGTGCCCCAGATTTTTTGGGCCCAAGAGTACTAGCTTCACTTTAAAATATAAATAAAATGGAAAGAGATTTAAATTCAAAAGATTATTTGCTGTTAGAGAAATCTCCCCTGACTCACACCCCTAAGCTATTTAAAATTATGATTCTGTGATTAAAAAACTGTTGGCGTGGAGAGTGAGCCACTAAAGAGTGCAGACGTTGACACAATAAGATAGAGCTTTAGTGTATTGTGTCTGACACAGGGAATTCCTCTGGCCTGCCTATCCATATATCTTCAATAGTCTCTCAGTTCAGACAATAATAAATACTGTATTTGGGCCCTTTTCTTCAAACTGAGCATGGACCTCATTGAAACCCCAATGAAACTAATGAAAGACTGCCATTAACTTCATTGGACTTTAGATGAGGGGCCCTATAGGAAACATCCATTGAATTCCATGGGAGTCCAGAGGGAAACAGCTTCTTGTTTACTCAGCCCTAAATAATTCATATTCAAGTGAAAAGATTATTTTCCTAATTAAACTATTTTAAGAACATCTATTTTAAGAGCATCAATCCTGCAAATTAGACACCCAAAAATGTTTTGTGCTTCTTTCTTTTCCTGTCTTTCAATTGTAGTGTAAATGTGTCCTCTTCAAAAAAGCATAGAAAATAATCTGTGGCTATGTCCCTCTATCAAAAATTATGGTTACTATAATGAAATCTACAAGTAACAAAAAATTACTCTAGTGCTTTTTTTCGGTCTTCGTTCAGCAATACACCCTTAACAGTAAATCCACCAAAGCTGTGCATCAACACACTGATTTTTAATAGCCTATTGCTAAAACAGAGGAGAAATGAATTCCTATTTTAAGGGCAGAGATGGAGATAGAATATGCCAAAAAAGGAGAGAACAGAATAAATTGGCTTGCTTGCGCTTTTATATACAAAAAACAAGAATTCCACAAGCCCTGAAGCTTAACAGCTGCTTCTTATTTTATTTTCAAAACATAGTGACTGGTTGTATAACCATGTCAGACTCCCCCTGAGGATTACAGAGGCCAGCCTGAACATGGAACAACCAATTGATACTGAGATATCATCTCAAAGAAGAATAAAATAATCTAGTAGATAAAAATCTACATAACCCAACAAATCAAGCACAGACAAGGGAACAGGTGAATAAACAAATGCTGACAAGGAGATAAAAATACATAAATAGCATCTATATGTCCACAGTGTGCTCCCACTGTTAACAGTTCAATGTCTATTTCATTGTAGGACTGTAGTCCTTCACAAACAGCAGGGCTCTTAGAGAAACAAATTTTAAAAGTTTTTTGTATTTGTGTGACTGAAAATCAGATTAAACTCCTCACATAACCCAGTTCAATACTTATAAAGACCTCAGAAAATATAATAAGATGCTCCCCAAGTCCAACCAATATTTAAATCTGGAAATTAATATTAATATAGTTTTAAACTGAACCAAGTGAATGTTCAGAACAGATCCTCTAACAAACCAAATCAAAACCATTATAGCCTGGTGAATCTGTCATCAAACTACTATGAATTTTGTTAACTTTATGTAAGTCCTGTGGCCTGAAACTAGAGAGTAAGGAGCTCTCTACTCCCATTTGTTGGAGAGCAAGAGGAAGTATGACTTCCAAATAAGATTCATTTGCATGTATTTTCTACCCAGAATTCCTCCAGTGGGCCACTGATAGTCTCTCCTACTTAGCCACTAAACATAACTGAAATCACTCTAGCCAGGTTAGGTCATGGAACTTCAGGACCAGGCAGCACTTCCCAAGGGATTGGAGACAAGCCTGCCTGAGTGCATCTCATCTCAGTGTCCTGCGGGTCATCTCAGGACTTTGGGATTATACTAGCTATTGACACAAAACGGAGAGTGGGTTTTAGTGGATGAGGGAGGACAAACTGATATGCTACAGGTGCATATCTGGGCCAGACATGCTGTTCTGAGCGGCATGGTAAGGGGGCTGGGGATTGGATAAGAGCCAGAGGGTCTTGGGCGTGGTCAGGGGATGGGAAACTGGGGATTGGATAGGGCGTGGGAGTCGCAGGGGGCCTGTCAGGGGGGTGGGGGTGTTGCTAGGGGTCAGGGAAGTCGGGACAGGGAGCAGGGGGCTTCGATAGGGGGTGCAATCCTGGGGGGTGATTAGGGGTTGGGGGGGTTGCTGGAGGGGGCGGTCAGGGGACAAGGAGAAGGGGGGCTTAGACAGGGAGTGGGGTCTTGGTGGGGTGGTTAGGGGAGGGGGGTCTCTGGAGGGAGTAGTCAGGGGACAAGGAGAAGGGGGGTGGATTGGTCGGAAGTTCTGAGGGGGGCAGTCAGTGGGTAGGAAGTGGGATGCGGTCGGATGGGGGCGAAGCCAGGCTGTTTGGGAAGGCATTGCCTTCCCTATCCGGCCATCCATACAATTTTGAATCCTGATGTGGCCCTCGGGCCAAAAAGTTTTCCAGACCCTGTTTTTGGGTCAGGACTCTTCTCTGCCACCAACACAGCTGTTATTTCCCTGCCAGACCTCTCCCTCATGTTTTGTACACCCCATCATAACCTTCTAGTCCATCTCTTGGCTAATGTAGGATTACTCTCTTCTGTGAATTTCCTAGAGCTTTATCCAGTCTAGGTTTAAATCTCTCCAGGGATGGGACTTCTGCTATTATCTTTGGAAGAAATTCCCCACATCCTTATAGCCCTCACAAGGTCAAGAATTCTTCTCTTGTTATTTAGTCTAAAATTTCCTTTCGTTAACTTTATCCTGTTATTTCTGGTTCTATCCCCTTGAACTGCAGCATGCTAAATAACTCCTCTTTTTCCTTGGTTTTCAAATATTTTTACACGGTATCACATCTCTACTCATTGCTTATTGGAGTTGTACATATTTAATTCTTTTATTTTTTTCTGAGAAATGTATCTGCTTTTTAAATTATCTTAGTTGCTCTTTTCAAGATGCCCTCCACTTTGTATATATCTACTTGCTAATAGGGTGCTCAGGATTTTATATCTTAAAAGAACATAATTTTTTAAGACTACTGCAAATGGAATGTGCCCTACATAGTGGTACCATCAAAAAATGTATCATAATTAATGTGCATGTCCTATACTACATTATAGAAAACTAATACCTGCCTAACTCCTCCTTCACTAGTATCAGTACTGTTACCCCCTTTGGCCCAAGTTGTTAGCCAATATTCAGGTTTTTTTGAGTTGTTTCTGATAGGAGGAGAAATTGATGATGGAATCTTTGATGCAATTTGTTTATTTACATAAAGTTCTGTTTCCCTGAACACGGTAGCAATCAAACAGCAGTGGGCAGTTCCAAGCTTTTTTCCAGCCAGTAATCTACTCTCTTTCCGGTATTTTCTTCTTAAGGTCACATTACAAAACGGAGCTTCCTTGCTCCCTTCTCTGTGTGTATTTCCTGCACTTTCATGCACATACCTCCTTCAAACAATATCCAGTTCCCTTGCCTTTATATTCAGACTCTAGAGAAACCCCTCAGACTGCCTGGTTCAACACCCGTTCCAGCCTTTGCACGTGGGCTGTGTTTTGGGTGTTTGCTCCAATTGTTTCAGCTATATATTCTAATCGGGAAAATAATTGCTTTTTACATTCATCCTGAATGACGAGCAGCTGTTATGCCCACTAGCTTCAATGAACTTTCACTCAACCCCCAGCATAGCAATATTTTATGCAAGAGTGTTAGCTAACTGTTACAAAAAAAATGTAAAAATTCTGCCCCATGCCAATTCCTTTGTAATCACTAGGGTAATTTGCATGCAGGCTGAAGACTGCCTATGCAAATTTGTTACATCACAACCCAGTGGAATAACCCTTGGCCACCCAAAACTTTAGACCAAATATTGCATTCTCCCATCAATTCTACTATTTTTTTAAAAAGAGATCCACTTAAACAACATTTATTAATTCCTACTATATTCTTTATCTCTGATTTTATTTTCCATAGGCAGAAGATTAATCAAAGGATATTGTGGCAGGGTGGGCTTGACCCAGCCTGCCGCCCCTTTAAGAGGGAGAAAAGCCCTCTGCAAACCTCCCTGCAGAGAAGCCTAATAAGCCACCTGTGCTGCAGAGCAATCAGCCGTATGGGTTGCACCTGGCAGCCTCCCTCAGGGGTATAAAAGCCTGCCAGGCAGGGTGGTGGTGGTATGGTAGTGTGGAGTGAGAGAAAGAGCTGTTCAGAGCTGTAGAGCTGGTTAGAGCTGTAAGCGATAGAGCTGTGTATAAAACTGTGTATATTGGTGGTGGGGCCTTGCACAGTGAAATGAAGAGCACTGTTGGAGCCTAAGAAGAGTTTCCTGCCTGTGTTTGGAGAGGGGTGAGAAGGCGATCTGTCACAATATGAACAGCAGAAGCCAGGTTAATCCTCAAGAAAATCTGTCAAAGGACTACTGCTTTTCATAGCACATCTCTTAAACTCAATGAAGAAATACCCATTCTTGCTCTGATACCCATTTAAACACCACCAAGGAGATGCCCTTGTGTTGTTCGGAAGGATCAAAGGTAGCAACTCTCTCAAATATTTTTCTTTTGTACAGAGAATTTGTGGACATATAGATTAAAAATGTAACTGATTTTTATGGAAAGATTAATGACTTGAGTTTTTAGGGGTTTTTTAAACTTTTCTCTGTTTTCGTAGTTATCTATAATTTATTGTATTAGTCACAATGGCCTATGGCTTGGCCAGTCGATTATTAAACTTCTAAGGTTAAGCATGTCAAAACATGTACTTGGTTTATACTTTAAGAAGTTATTCTTGAGTTTTTTACGTGACTATCTTAGTATAATAGTTTCTATGTTATTCTATATTCTTCTTGGACAATCTAAGAGCTAGAGTAGAAAAAAAAAAGAAGCAATATCTTTTTCCAAAGAACAGACTTCCGATATCTGAAGTGGAGGTACCCAGTGTCACAGACCACTTTTGTGAATATGGTTCTTAATGATAATGTCCTACAATGCTGAATGACAAGGTTCTCACATGGATTAGTTTGATTATTGAAATTTATTTTTATTATACACTACATCAAAATATATGCTAGACACCTCACTGAATGGATAGCTATGCAGGTTAGATAAAGACTTGGAAGCTGGGCAGTATGAAGAAGACCTGGGTGAAATGGATGACTTCTTTTAAAAAATGATTGTGAACATTTTCTTTTATTTCTTATGTGTGATTTTCTGCATGCACACACTTTGGACTTTTTAGGACATTTAGAAAGACTGAGCATTTTAGCAGCAAAGCATACAGCGACTGAAAAAGCCCTTTTCAATTTTCGACCAGGAACAGGAGGAGGAGTTCATCACAGAATATGCAGATTGGAAGGTACTTCAGTTGGGGATTGGGCCTACTTTGATCCCAAGATATTAGAGAGGGAAAAACTGGATAAGGTAATAGCTTTTATTGGACCAACTTCTGCTGGTGAGAGAAACAAGCTTTAGATCTTATACAGAACTCTTCCTGGACCAATGTCTGTTTGTCCAATAAAAGATATTATGTCACCCACCTTGTCTCTCCGATGAAGGTCTTTCTGAATACTTAAGGTCAATAGACAGTTCAGAACCAAAGCTATCTTAGGGTATGTCTTCACTACCCGTCAGATCTAAGCTTTATACAGAGTAAAACAGATTTATTTGGGGTTTGAATACTGTTGGGTGTTTGGGTGCTGGAGACAGTGAATTGCTGAGCAGTTTATGGTTAAAGTCTGCAGTTTTGGGGGCGTGGACCAGACCTGGGTCTCTATTGCTGCAAGCCAGCGTGTCTGGCTCAACAAGGCAGAGTTCAGGAAATCCTAAGCCATCAGGGAAAACTGGCTTAGAGGTAACTCCAACACATCAGGTGACAGTCCCAAGAGAATCTCTGTGACAGAATCCCTCACACTCCATTTCTTCAGAAATATTGTTTTAAGGATTATCAAGATTTAATTTTCAAATTCATCTGGGGCATAATTTCAACCATAATATTGGTTTTACAAATGCAAATGGTGATTGAGCAATTTTGCTTTAGCTAGTATGAAGGTTATAGAAATAATTTAATTGATTAATTTCTTTATTAGTTTATCGCTACAATGCACAGCACATAAATGTGTGATACAGAAAGAAAAATAAAAACAAGAACAGTCAACAAAATAATCATGAGATAAACACTCTTAATAAATGACACTCACATTTTAAATAACATGGCCAATATTTTCAAAAATGGTGTTAAATTTAATGGTGATGCTGCTAATGTGTTAACTTGCATCACAAACCGCTCCCCTCTATGATGTTACTTTTAACCTCTTTTAAACTTGTTTGTCTTTTGTCTTTGTGAAAGATTCAGCACGTTACTAGAGTCTTTGTGAACTCAAGCAGGATATCTACCGTAGTCTATTTCCATCTGCATAGGGCTCTTGGGTAATGATTTCATTGCACACATCATAAGTTCAGTAATTTCAAAGTCACTTACTAGCCCCTTGATATAATACTAAGATTTTCAGTTTTCCTGCACATAAAAATGTCATGAAGGCAAAATCCAAAATCTTGGGACTTTCCAGTGTCGTTAGCAAGTGCAACGTGTGCAACTGAAAAGTTGGAAATCATCTCTATCCACTGACATTTTTTATTAATTTTACAGGGCTTAAAACCATGCTAGTCACTTTCCAGAACAAACAAAGACATACTCCCTGCCCTAAAAATCTTTCCATCTAATACAGATATGATATGGTGACTAACAAACAGCAGGAAGGGGGTGGGAAAAAGAACGGACATGCACAACAACAACATTGTACAAGTCATGCAAACTTCGGTGAAACGTTTGTTGGTGCTATCATTTTAACTTGTAGCTAATGACTCACTTAATGTGGGAACTGGAGACTTTTTGGATGACTTTCATAGTTCATTTTTGACTGCCATTCATGCATAATTAGGCCATACCAAACTCATGCTGATTAAAATTTTTATATCCCTCTACACTATCATCTACTTATAATTCTACCATGTGTGTATCCTCTGTCCAACAAAGTGATTCAGGTAGACTCTGCTATAACTGTCAAAATGGTTGCCAAGTAGTGCCATCTGTAGTTGTCAGTGAAACACGTACTTGGCCCCAAGAACTGGACTGGAATCATGAACACATTTCATACAGGCCACACATGTAGTAATGCCTTGACTGACTGGAATAGATTTGGACTGGTGACAAACCTGAAAGTTTTCATATTCTTTTACAAACTATGCATCTCCTAGTTCTGAACTTTTTCTAATTTGTGAAAATAAAAACAAAGAACACAAAGCTGCTGGAAAAAGAAACCATGAGTGAGTAGCTCCAGATAATAGAGATGTTTTTTTTTTTAAATGAAAATTTCTAATGAGCAAGTCTTTCCACATTTTTCTCAAATCAAGAAATCCTCTCATGGCCTGTTTTTGGATCATCATGTGCACTTAACTCTAGTATAAAATACTGACAGAAGACTGTATTGAAATGATAGGATCATAAAACTGGCACTTGGAATTTCAACGCCAGCCCAAGACTTAACTGCTTCTGAAATATCCACACCTCTGGTTGAAACCATTCCCAGAAGAGAGAAACGGGCAATGTGTAAAAATATTCTTTACATATCAGCTTATAGCATATTTTAAATTATGCCACAGATACTTCAAAAGCAGTAAAATGCTTGTTTCAGCCTATATTAAAGGTTTTAGCAGCCTAAGCATCACTGATGGGTCGTGCTCAAAAGGATTGAAGTTTGGTTCATCTTTATCTTATGCTTCTCCAAATCTTAACTACCATATTTTTCGTCCCATAGGACGCTCCGGCGTATAAGACGCCCCCGCGTTTTCGGACCAAAAAAAAAAAAAAAAAAAAAGCGCTGCTTTTTTCGCGCCGCTCTCCAGTCCCCGCCGCGCGGGCGGGCTGCTGGGAGAGCGGCGCGAAAAAAGCGGCGCTTTTTTTTTTTTTTTTTTGGTCCGGCCGATATTCGGCGTATAAGACGCCCCCCCTAATATTGAAAGTATTTTTTGGGGTTAAAAAGGCGTCTTATACGCCGAAAAATACGGTAATCCTATGAATGCCTCATCTATTGCATTTACTTTACATGACAATCCATCATCAATCTTTCAATGTCCCCCAACGATTTCCAAAAACATGCTGACTGGCATACCAGTGTCTGGGATCCAAGCACACTACAAGTCCCAAAATATCCCCATGTTCTCATGCCAGAAACACAAACTGATCTTCATGGAAGAGGAACTGCAGGTATCTGGTAACTCATTTTGGAACTTCTGCTTGTTCTGTAGTACCACACCCTTTGAAACACTTTAAATTCCAATATAATGAAATGTAAGAGGCCATGAGATGCAGATATCATGGAAAAGATTGCTCAGGAGAGATTTGAAGGAGAACTGAGGTAATGGCCTCATGGTACAGCTCAGTGAAGGCATTTTATGTAAAAGGGGCAGTGTAGAAAAAATGTAGAAGTTTGTGTAACACAAGGATAAGTGGTTGTACAAGGTTGGCTGTCCCTGAAAAGCAGAGAGAGAATGGTGATGGACATAGAAAGAGGAAAAAGGGGTTACATTGGAAAGAGAGGGATTGTGAAGAGCTCTAGCAGTGAAGGCAAGGCAAGAATATTTCCCAAGGTCATGCACAGAAGGGCAGCCTTTTTTGATTCATCAATCTAACCTGTGTAGGAAAAACATGCTACCACTGCTGCAATTATTGTTAAGAAATGGCAGGTATTACAAACAGAGGTACTGAGGGTACAGTCACTGCAGTATTGGATTCACCATGTCCCTGTTCATTCTGCTTAAAATAGCCTGTTCTTGGGCTTCATTAAAGTATGTGTAAAAATCATTTATAATCTGAAGCAAGTAGGGCAAATTTAGATGTAGACCTTTTGTCAAAGAGTTGATTTCACAAAGTCCGAGAACATGGAAGAATGTCACACTCTGCCAATGCTGTCCTGCTTGACTTCAAACCAAGTTTCATCAGGAAACAAACTACCACACAGGGTATCCTAAGCTACATTTTGCTTGGGTATTCTGTGTAAAGTTCATATGTGTCTGTGCCCAAGAAAATCACCAGGACTTCCAAATATTGTAATAGCCACTAAGAATGAAGAGAATGAGTTTGTCTAAAATAGGAACCAAACATTTCATTTAAAATATTGTACCAAAATAAATTTTATTTTTGAGATTTAATGAAGTACTATGAATTATTTTTTATTTTTGCTCGCTTCTGTTTCCTTGTTTGTTGACCAAGTTATTAGAAATTAAACCGACAAACAAAAAGTAGTACCAGAAATCTTACAAGAATATTTTCACAAGAGTTCATGCCTGATTTCTAGACCAAAGAAGTTCTCCTTAACATCCAGTCTTTTTGTTAATATTGTGACATGCATTACCAACCAGAAATTGTGCTTTGAAGATAGTGGGACATACCTTCACAATATACATGTATATTTATACTTGCTAGCACACTTCCTTTGTGCACTCATTTTATATTGTGAGTTTAAAATGTTGTGAGCGTGCAAGAGTAGAATCCTGCCAATGAACTTATATGTGATTATCAAGCACCTTTAAAATGCATTAATATAAAAATCTCCAAAATAAAAGATATACTTGCTTGCGCTATGCATAGCCTAACATTCACAGAAATTCTTTATAGGAATCCTTTTAGCATCATGAAATCCAAAGAAGCAATCCCACAATCATGTTATTAGTTGAAATCTTTACTATTTTACTCAAAATTAATTTGCCTTTCGTGGAACAATACTTTCTCATCATGTTAAGAGTCCTTATATTCACAACCCTCAAGACAATTTGGCAACTAAAATTAGAGATGAAAGGATTTCTATTTATTTATATACATATATATCAAAAAAACATTTTCTTGGTGTTTTCATTCCTCTAAATTTGCCTAAACATCATGAAAAATGGCCTAATTTTTTCCTCTGAAAAATAGAAATGTACACAATAATAACAGAGTAACCCATTCTCCAGCTATTTTTCTGAGGTTCAGAAATTGTCATGTGGATAAGGGGACACATCCAAGTTAGTTTAAAAATGCCATAAAATTAATTTGGTGTTTAAAGAGGATGTTTAAAGGCATTTAAGTTCTCATTTTCATTCCTCTTTTCTTTTTATTTCAAAAATATCCATCTCTGATGCACAACGTTTTGTAACTTAGTTCTAATTCTATTGAACCAATGGTAAATTTACTATCTAGGTTGAAATTCTAACCTAGAGTGTAACTTTATTCAAGTCTCCGAGCTAAGATGACCAGACAGCAAATGCGAAAAATCGGGACAAGGTGTGTGTGTGTGGGGGGGGGAGGGGTAATAGGAGCCTATATAAGAAAAAGGCCCAAAAATCTGGGCTGTCCCTATAAAATCGGAACATCTGGTCCCCCTACTCCGAGCCTTGTATGATTCAGATAGTAAAGAATGATGGAAATGCTCAGGTACCATGCTTCACCAGCTACCTATCTTTATGCTTGAATATTAATCATATTTGAAAATTTACTGTATTTACTAAATGGTTTCTAAACTGTTCATAGACTCCAGAATCAGTATAGTGTCTCACTAGAATGACCATGTTAGCAATATTGCTTAATCCAGGGGTTTTCAAACTTCACTGCACCCGACTCCCTTCTGACAACAAAAGATTACTACATGACCCAAGGAGGGAGGACCAAAGCCCGGACCTGTAACCTGAGCCCCGCTGCCCAGGGCTGAAATCCTCTGGCTTCGACTTTGGCCCGAGTGATGGGGCTCGGGCTTCAGCTCTGGCCCCAGGGAATGGTGCTCAGGCTTTGGCTCCAGGCCCCAGCAAGTCTAAGCAAGCCCTGGCGACCCCATTAAAACGGTTTAAGAACCGCTGGCTAAACCTGTACTTTGGGGGCACAACTGATAGCTAGTAGACTGCTGGATAAATGTTTTCACCCATAATATTGTCCTCCTCCTTCCTACCAAGCTTAGCACTGCTCATGGAAGAAAATGAGTTGCAATCAGCTTTATGCTGGCCCTCAGCACCTGGGTGAATATCATACCCAGAAAATAAATTCAATGTTGCTGCTCTAACAACACGACTAATGAGAAGTGTGGCTGTGGTGGAGGGACTCATTATGCTTTTTTATTGTATTTTGTTTTAAGAGGAGTTTGGAAAACTTCCCAGATTATACCTCTAAAACTCAAATGTATATTCTTAAAATAAGGCTGGCCACGATGGTATGCAGAAAAGGTACATGTATTCAGATATCATTTCTGGGTTATCCCCCTAAGTGTGTGGCTGCTGGCTACAGGGCCGGCGACAGGGGGGTACTACGGGTACAGCTGTACCGGCCCCCCCGACTTTAGGGGGGCCCCGGTACACAGCTGTACCCGTTGTCGTCCCCCCTTGTCGCCGGACCTCGAGAGCGGGGAAGGGGCGGGGAGGCGGCGCGGCTCTCCCCCGGATGAGCGCGCCTGGCCCCGGCAGGAGCAGTGAGCCCGGCCGGCGGCAGCGGCGCAGTCGGGGGAGAAAGGGCGGGGGGGAGGGGGAGAACAGCAAGGGCGGCTCACGCCGCTCCCGGGCTCTCGCTCTGGTTGCCGCCAGCTATCAGCTGGGGGGGGAGCGCCGGCTGGGGGGGGGCGGCTGGGCTGGGGGGGGGCAGCCGCTGTCGGCTGGGCTGGGGGGAGGCCCGGCTGGGCTGGGGGGGCCCCCAAACTATCAGAGTAGGGGGCCCCCAAATTTCTGTCGCCGGCCCTGGCTGGCTAGCAATGAAAAGCTGGAAAATGTGTACTAGAGATGCAGAAACTAAAGTATACCACTACTCATCAGTCAATTTGATAATGCACAACACACAGGTAATTTGATATCACGTGGGTTGGGAGTGAGAAGAGTCCACTGTTCATAAAAAAAGAGCCTATTTCCCTCCTCCCCCTTTTACATGCTCTTCCATAAATTTACTTCTCAAGTTTGCTGAGAATCTTTATTTCTTTATGTTGTGGCAGTGAAGCAGATTGCTGATAACACAATACCTAGTGCAATGTAGCCTATGCAGTAATTTTTCAGGTAATTTCCTCAGACACAAAAGACCCAACCCACATTTTTTTTTGTACAATGCTAGTCTGTAATTTACTTCTGGCTAACAAATTAACAATTTAGTCTCTTCTCTAACAAAAACAAAATAATTTTCCTCTTTTTGATTGATTTTAACTGTACCATTACAATTTTATCCAATACTACTAGTATCATGCATATTTAATTTTATTTCAGAGATAAAACATTTTCTGGAAGGAGGGGGAGGGTAGGTTGACACAAAATGAAACAATTCTTCATGTTAAAAATAACCTGCATGAAAACACAGTTGCAAGAAAGGTAAATTATAAAGTATGCATTTATCCAATCATTTTAAATACCATAATTACACAGACTGCTCATCAAAAGACTTTTAAGACTCATTAAAATTATAAAACATTTCTAATTAAATCCATATTTAAATGAAGTTTCTATAACTAATCTACGTGGTACTTTAAATCAAACAAAAAAAGTTCTGTGAAAAATGCAATTAATGGAAGTTTTTGTAAGAATTAAAGCCTAATTATGAAGCAGAGGCAGATACTCCATACTTAGGCTGAAGCTAGTTCTCCAAAACCAGATTTATTTCCAACCCAAATGTCTCCAAAAAGAAACCAATCTTAATACATACCAAATCATATCCAAGGGCACAGTTTTTCTGAAAAGAATAGCAAAACGTAGACAAGGAGTCAAAGTTATGGGTATAGATTTTTAAAGCTATTCAAGGCATTTGGATGCCCATTTCTCACTAATTTTAAAAGGGTTCTATAAAATCAGGACATATGGTTACCCTACAGATAGAAAGAGGACTCAGACTCACCACAATGTGAGATAGGGACTGAAGTTCATTCTGGTACCTCTTGTTTCATGTTTATTTCTACCATCATCCCTTAAACCTGACCTCCTCTACCTTGGGTTTCAAGTCCAGAATCATATCCTCTTGGTCTCACTTTATAGAAGCTGTGCTCCCAGGTCTGCATGGGCAATATGGGCTGATCAGCTTTGGTGTCAACATTAATTAAAGACCATTTGCCAGGACCAGGAAACATCCTGAACTCTAACCTAATGTAGCTAAGCACTTCTTTGTAGCTGTTTATATCTCAAATATGGCAATATATGCAGTAGCTGCTGAAGTGACTATGAGAATGACTGCTGGCAAGAGTTCTGGGTTACCTCAGAAACAAAACACAAGTAGATGATCTGCCTTTTGAAAGGCAGAATCTGACAGTGAAACAGCATAAAGAAAAACTGCACAACAATTGAGGTAACTGCACAACGGCACAACTTTTCACTGACTACTATAAACAATTAAAATACAATCAAAATGGAAAAAAAACAGCTGACAAAAAGCAGAAGAAAGAAGTTACATGGTTTCTGACTACGTGATCTGAGCAATGGAAAGAAGTGAGCAGCAGGACAGGGTTTCAATTCCTTATAACACCTTCAGTCTGAGCTTTCTGTACAATAATAGATCTCATATATGACCCACCTCTCAACCATCATAGCTTTTGAGAGGGTACTGGCAAAAGGAACACCCGCTTGCAGCTAAGGTACGGATCTGGTCTGTGTAGGCAACATAAAACCATCCGTTTACAAATACCAATTTCAGCTGCTTATAATTTTTTCCCTTCCAGACACAAATATTAGGCAATATTTTCTGGAAATATGTAGAGGGCTTGTCTACACTTACCGGGGGATTGTGACGATTGACGCATTGGCTAGTGAAGACCCGCTAAATCGACCACAGATCGCTCTCCCACTGACTGCTTACTTCACCTGAATGAGAAGCACAAGGGGAGTAGACGGGAGAGCGTCTCCTGTCGATTTAGCACTGTGTGGACACTGCAGTAAGTAGATCTACGCTATGTTGATTTGAGTTACGCTATTCATGTAGCTGAAGTTGTGCAACTTATCAATCTCCCCCATAGTACAGACAAGCCTCAATCATCCATTTTATGCCAGTGCCCCTTTTCTTTCTTCCCTTTAACTATCACATTAATGACCATTACCAGTTCTTAATAAATCAGAAAAAATTACTTTAGCATGCTTTATTAAGCAAGCCATGAATAATATATTAATTGGGCCATTCTTCCCAGCTTGACTTCCAAACCCACAACAGTGAAACATTATTTAGATAAAGAATATGAAATTACTTATAAAAAAGATAAGTAGAGTTAAAAATTGGCCATGCTGGACCTATTTACCGTGGCCCTATACATAAAATTAAGTTATGTACGAATCTGAAAGTTTCAAGCCTTTTTTTTTGTGATATTAATTTGAAAGCATTTTGGTGTGGTTCCATCCCTGGTTTCTCATGTCTGGAATAAAAAAACAACAACCAATATTGCAGAGAATAAGGCTGCTAAGGAGGTTGGAAAATGGTTCTTAGGCAAGGTTAAGACTACATCCTCTCCTGGAGATGAATAAATCTCCATATTTTTGAGATTTGAATACACCAAGAAAGGGAGCTTTCTGATGTCTGTTCTACATCACTTAAATGTATAACTATGGACAGAAAAATATTATTTATAATAGATACTTGAGCAAAAATACAGAATAAAAGAAACATCACATTTAAAAAAAATTATTATTGGGCTATTTTACATTCAGGGATTTCCAAACAAAAGAATTCAGCAGCAAAAACGGTACTGTAGTCATGAAAACTAACTCAGAGCCTTTGCTGTATTGCCTGCTATGATTTATTATACAGACACTATATGTACAAGATTTTTCACTTAAAATGCAAGACCAAAGCTAGCATACTACACAATGTAGGAGGCTATAAGTTAGGAGAGACTACAACAGGGAAAGAGATCCCATCCCACTCATTCCATCCCCACTCCGTCCATTGCTTGCTCTCCCTTGCCCGCACTGACTTTCACTGGGCTGGGTTAGAGGGTTGGGATGTGGGAGGGGGTGTGAGCTCTGGCCTGGGAGTGAGAGGTTCGGAGTATGGAAGGAAGCTCCGGGCTGAGCTTGGCAAATGGGGGGTTGGGATGCAGGAGGGGCTGCGTCGCCAGACTTTCAGAGCCTAAAATCTCCTGGCGTGGCATCAGTAGCCTCCGGGAGATAGGGCGTGATTCAAGGAGACTCAAGACTCCCTGGAGAATTCAGTTTGAACCAGTAAATGAGAGTCTCTCTCCAGGTGATGGTAGTCCTCGGATGTTACAACCTGAATTAATTTTCTAAACACCCCAAGTTGTTCTTAGTTCCTAGAAACTCTGGTCCCCCTCCCAACTGGAGATACATATAATACATCAACAATATATAAACATTTGCATTTAAAAAAAATGAATTCCTAAAATACTGTACTTAACGTTCAGTCAAGAAGGTTTGTCCAGATATTGCAGGATATTGTTATATCTGTCACAGTTTACACACAAGAGTTATCACAGTACAGTATCTCAAAGAAACAAAACGTTAGCTGCAGTTTTAGCGATGAACACTTGTAGTAGACTTCATAAATTCTTCTATACACAGAAATAACTAGACCTTCTTGAACCCTCCTAGTGATTAATTAGGAAGCCTGTCTTACAGATTTTTCTCTCAGGTGTAGTAACCTTGTAGACCTTCCCATTAAGAACTAATAAATAAATGCTTGGTTAAGCACAAACAGGTTGATAGGCAGTGAAAAAGAGTGATGATCTTGTTTTTTATGCAAGATGTTTTTACCTTGTCATTTTACCTTAGAGGACAAAATAATCCCAAACAAAAATAAAATTTTGAAATGCCAAGTATAATGAATTATTTAGAAAGATTCAGTCACTATTTTTCCAATATGAATATAATACCTGAAGGAAAACAGTGCACAAAAGATATAGCCTTACAACCAGGCTGCAGTACTTTCATAATATGCTTATACTAGATGTGATTTAAAAAAATCAAGGAAAGACATACCTACTAAAATAGATATTAAACAGAATGCATGAACCACCAGTACTTGTGTCATAATATGTCTGCACATGGAAAGATAATGCTATAATACATTTAACCTCTTAAAACACTGTATTTTTCAACTGTTTCCACTTTATCACAATGCAGGAGATGCCCCTTTAATGGAAATTTGACAGTATAAAAATATAATGAAACGATTGCCTATTCTCACAGATTACTTGGGATATTAAATGCAATAAACTTGCCTCTGTATTGTATGCATTATGGTAATAACCTATGTTGGCTGCTAATTCTTCTCTTCTTTTTTTTTTTTTACATAAATCTTGTGAAGAAATATAACAAACAGGAACTTTCAAAATCAGCTGAAACGGTATGATACTCTTAGCACTTTCAACCTCTAATACATATTTTCTTAAAGTACAATAATCATTTTAAGAAGACTGGGGAGAAATAAATCCATGATTCATAAACCTTATATAGATATTGTATTCACTAATCTAAGAATTAAATAGCTAAGCTAGTTTAAGTCATATGATTTTCATATTCATAGATATAAGGTTCCTAGACTCAATTCTCGTATGAGACAATAAGAATATCGATTTGTTAGATGATACCATGCAAACTTTTTTTTTAGTATAGCACACTCCAACTTTAATTTCACCACCTTATTCATAGGCATTATGATACAGTCTTTAATTATACAAGCACAAATGATTTTTCCCAGGTTGGGGGCCATCAGAGTTTTAACCCAGGACCTTCAGCTCTACAGCACAGAATTCTTCCACTTGAGTAAAAGAAACAACCTGTAGCAGAAGGAGGGTGTTATATTCTATGGAGATCAAGGGGAAAACGACACACATGTGGGAATGTGTGACAGGCCTCTGAGATGAAAAACACTTACCATGACTGTGTAAAGTTAATTCTTGCTTTGCTAGTCATCAGAAAGCCAGTGACTCAGTGTAATAAAAACACCTGTGATTACACTGTCACAGCTCTTATTCCAAATACACTGTATATTTTACACTGCTTTGGAAATTCTATACATGTTAGAGTTGTTGTATGCTTCGAAGGCTTTTAAAAATAATTAGGACCTAGATTCTCCATTTTACCAAAGTGAGTGATGATTGGTATGTGTGTACGTGTGTGTAGGAAGGTAAATGGGAGTGGGAAGGAGGAATGCTGCCAGGGAGTCAATTTAGGCTCCCTAATTCTCCAGGTACTCTAACTCATGCAAGTTAGGAAAGAGCCCTAAAGTACAGTACACCTGCTGAGCATAACCAATCTGGCTGTATCTCTTTAGCAAAAGGCCAGAGTGCAACAGAGAATCTGGCCCTAAATATAGACAACAGTTTTCTCTTAGAATAAAATCACCTATTAAACAGTGTGGTCCAGATCTCAGTATGCCTGTGAAATCACTTCTACAAAAAAGCACAGTTCAGCCAAAAAGCTGGGCAAGTTTGTAATATTCTGCAAAATAAAAATCGTCTGTATTCTGAAACAGCATGAGATGTCAGACGCTAAGCACATCACTGGAAAAAATAAATTTAAATAAGATGAAGTGTGCTGTGCAGTGGTAAAAAGCACATAAATTTAATTTGACCTGTCAGCTGATAGTTGAAGGGGGTGTGCCCGAGCTTAAATAAATCTTCATGCTGCTTTTACTAATTAACATTTGTAAAAATCTTAGGGTGTTTTCAGCAGGGGTAATTCTTCATTTTTCCAGTTTAAAGTTCATCATTTTTCTTCCAAGACCCTTCCTGAACCTGGAATTGTGTGATAGTAATTAAATTCTTGAATTTGTGACAAAATTGCCACATTTTAACCCTTCTTGTCTTTCCTAATTTTGAATTCTGCATTTTGGCAGCTCAACCGTGTTGATTAATGGCTTCTAGGAACCCCTATATGGGTTGCCTGTTAGCGATCTAATTTTGTGCAGGAATGCTTGGGCTGGTATGTTGAACTGATTCACCACCCAGGTGGCTACATTTGGACTAAATGAGCTGTGAAGGGTTTCATCTCTGCCCATCACAATCTTCCTTCATGGAGCCCCACAGTATGCAGCCACTGCTCTGACATGATTTGTCACAACCCATCAATAGAAAATAAATTATTGCCATTCTCACTTGTCAATGGGCTTGTCTTCACTTCAGCTGACCTAATGATTGGAAGCTCAAAGGGAACATTTCCAGCCTTTGTGGAGCATGATTATGACTGAGCACACTACTCCCCTATGCATCTTGGCGAGTAAAAACATGTAGGGAAAGCAAATTAATTGGATGTTTTGCGCCAATGATTAGAGCATTATAGGTGAATACTACATAAGCTTATATTAGGCAGTCAAGACTAGTTCATTCCTGACATTTATTTGCTTAGTGTAACATTATTATTAACTGCTTCATTCAAGGTTACAGCATTTATTTCTGCAGAAGGAAACAATTATAATGTAAAGATGCAAAAATGCAAGTAACAAAATGACCTTGATATGATTAAAAACCTTTTTATGATGAAGGTAAATTGAAACTAAAAGAGATCTCAACTGGCTTTAGAGTCATACCTCTGTCAGATATTTTAAGAGGGATTTTCTTTGATTACCAGCGAGAGAGATTTGCAGAATGTCTAAGTGTTAAATTCAATAGACAAAGAATATAAAAAATCAATAAGAAGTTGTAGCTGACATCTTTGAACTAACAGCAGAAAAATGCAATAGTTTCCAAGCCACAGAAAAGAAAATGAGATAGAGAAACAGATGTGGCATGGTGTTAATTCAGATTAAATAACTACATTTTGAGATACAGTAGATTATAGGGAAACTATTAAAATTTAGGTACAGGGTGTGGATTGGAAGCTTTCCTTGATAGCTCTGTCTGGATTACATTGGCAAAAGGCTCTTGCAATTAAAATATGTGCTTTATTCATGGTGGATAAATGGCAAATTGTTTATGTGTGCCAAGCATCTTTTAACTGTTAAAAAAACAGAGTTTATTAAAAACACACACATGAGAATCTCCTATTTCTGATAATGAGAGTGGCACTAACGTTTCACAGAATAATAGATGCCATGAGCACAGTAAAATATTTTCATTAAAATATTAGTTTTATATGTTCAAATATGGCTATCTAAAACACACTTTAAAAATGTCTGAATATTCAAAACCTGGATTTGCATACACAAATTTGGCTACCACAATAAGGGTACCCAGTTTTGCAAACTGGACCCTGAGAATTCAAAGAAGGAAATCATCTGTGTAAATGACATGTTTGAACAATTACTGTCATTTCTCTCACAAGAAACTGCATTCTTAAAAAAAAAAAAAAAAAAAAAACCACAAACCAACACCATTGCTGCAAATCTTGTCATTTTATCATGTAGGTCGTGATATATGATGTTTTAGTTTAATGATCTGTCCCTGGAGTTATGTGATTATGTTAGTGTCTCCGATTTTTTTTTTTAAGTTTCTAGCCCTTATGGTTGAAGAAAAGTTTGAAAATTTGAACCCTAATGACTCGGAAACAGAAGACAAATTTTAAAAAACCCCAAAACTTATTTTTCTTAAAACATAATTTTTTTCAAGTGATTCTTATTATTTTTGGGGACAGAGCCATGATTTTTTGGTGACTGGCAATACTGACAGAAGTCTATAATATATAACAGGTTTAAGATTAGCAGCCGTGTTAGTCTGTATCTGTAAATAAGACGATGAAGACTTTGTAGCACCTTAGAGACTAACCAGTTTATTTCAGCATAGGCTTTTGTGGGCTATAGCCCACTTCATCAGATGCACAGAATGGAACAGAAGTAAGATGCATGTATACACACAGAAAGCAAAAAAAGTTATACATTAGCATACAGACTCCAATGAGAAACTGAAGAACTGGAATTAATTTTCAAATTGGATACAATTAACCAAGGGCTAAATAGAACTTATGAATAGTTCACTCATTACACTAACTGATTGCATTTCCCTAGTTAATTTACCTTCAATAGTTATCTCCTGCCAGACACAGAGATCCATTTCAAAAGGTACTTTTTTATCCTGCTGATAATGGCCCATCCAAATTAAACAGCCTCTTAGAATTGGTATGCTAATGTACAACTTTTTTTTGCTCTCTGTGTGTATAAATGCATCTTACTTTGCTTTCTGTGTATATAAATCAGGGGTGGGGAACCTTTTTTCCACCAAGGGCCATTTTGACCCTTATAAAGTTGTCCGCAGGCCCCTTCCCCCCCAAGCCCAGGCTGGCAACGGGAGCTGAGACCCCAGCTGGCAAGGGGCCAGCAGGGGAAATCCCAAAGCAGTGGCAGGTGGAGTGCTTAGCCCTGCACTGCTTTGGGGTTTCCCCCACTGGCCCCTTGCCAGCCAGGGTCCTGCCGCCTGCCTGACCCGCCCAGCCCAGTCTCTCCACCCGCCCCAGTCTCTCCCCCCAAACCTCCTTCCCTCCCCCCCCCCAACTGACCCACCCAGCCCGGTCTCTCCCCCCCAAACCTCCTTCCCTCCCCCCCCCCAACTGACTCACCCAGCCCGGTCTTTCCCCCCCCAACTGACTCACCCAGCCCGGTCTCTCCCCCCCAACTGACTCACCCAGCCCGGTCCCCCCCCCCCCCAAACCTCCTTCCCCCCCCAACTGACTCACCCAGCCCGGTCTCTCCCCCCCAACTGACTCACCCAGCCCGGTCCCCCCCCCCAAACCTCCTTCCCCCCCCAACTGACCCACCCAGCCCCGTCTCTCCCCCACACCGCTTACCCCCGCTCCCAGCCCAGCCTCCCCCCAATGCCCCCTTGCACACCGCTTACCCCCGCCGGTCTCCCGCCGTCCGCGCCTACTCGTTCGCTGGGTCACGCTGCTGGGACCCGACTCCAGCGAGGGTAAGCGACACGCCCCCAGCCCTCGCGGACACTCTGGGACAGCGCCGCGCCTGCGCAGTCCCGACGAGACGTTGGTCTGGCCCGCTCTATGGTGCAGGGTTTCCAGACCCGCCCACGGGCCGGACCGGATCACTTGGCGGGCCGTATACGGCCCGGAGGTTCCCCACCCCTGATATAAATGCATCTTACTTCTGTTCCATTCTATGCATCCGATGAAGTGGGCTATAGCCCACGAAAGCTTATGCTGAAATAATCTGGTTAGTCTCTGTGGTGCTACAAAGTCTTCCTTATCTTATTTATCTATCTATCTATCTATATAAAAGTCAAGTGGTGTATGTACGTATGTATGTATGTATGTACGTATGACTGCGAAGTCCTCCCGCACCGTTTGAGCCAGAGACTTGAAATTTGGTACAGTGAGGGGTCTTGGGGTCTAGATGCTGGTAAGGGTCGAAAAATTTTCGGATCTCACCTCTGACGCCCCCCAGGGGTGAAAGTCTTTCAGGGCCAATCACATCGGCTGGGCGGTTAGGTGGTGATGATGTCATAATACCCCCCTCCAACAGACACCTCACTCGCTCAGCTCACCCCTCCCTCCTCCAACGGAACCCCGGAGATCACTCAGCTCACTGCCCCTCCCCCCTCCCAACGGAACCCCGGAGATCACTCAGCTCACTGCCCCTCCCCCCTCCAACGGAACCCCGGAGATCACTCAGCTCACTGCCCCTCCCCCCTCCCAACGGAACCCCGGAGATTCACTCAGCTCACTGCCCCTCCCCCCTCCCAACGGAACCCCGGAGATTCACTCAGCTCACTGCCCCTCCCCCCTCCCAACGGAACCCCGGAGATCACTCAGCTCACTGCCCCTCCCTCCTCCCAACGGAACCCCGGAGATCACTCAGCTCACTGCCCCTCCCTCCTCCAACGGAACCCCGGAGATCACTCAGTTCTCTGCCCCTCCCCCCTCCAAACGGAACCCCAGAATCCATCAGCTCTGTGTCGCCCCCCACCTGCGAAGGTCCCCGGAATCCCTCGGCTCTGGGCCCCCTCCCCGCCTGCGACGGATCTGAGTTGGGTTTGGTGGGACGGTAAGTGAGGTGGGGGTGTCGGGTTTGGTCGGGGGGTGAGGTGGGGGTGTTGGGTTTGCTTGGGGGGGTGGGAAGGTGTCGGGGTGGGTGAGGGGTGAGGGGTGGGTGTTGGGGTTGGTCAGGGGGTGTCAGCTGTCTGCCACCTCCCCACCTCCGACTGACCCGAGCAGCGCCGGGCACTTATGCTAGTAACATATAAGGCAGCAATATGTCAATTCCTGATCATGTAAATGACTCTGTGCAGGTGCAGGGATGCACCTATGCAGGTCAATTGCAAAACTGGTGCTTTATGCTGGATTAGAAATGCTTTTAGCAGAGACAGCCAGATTACATGGGTAGACATTTAAATACTGAAAAATGATCACATTAATTAGTATTTCGTGGTTGTGGGAAATATAGAGGGGATACAGTGGGAAAAAAGGGATCAAAGGAAAATTGTGAAGTAAATATTAAATTAAAAAGCATTTTGAATCCTCTTCCAATTATCCAAGTACATTTTTGGCACTATGTTTAGAATGACCCTTATCCTGACACCTGGCTGCAGTACTGTTTACCCATGGCTGACTCATTCTAAATGTTTTTTCAGTTTATCTTTTCAGTTTAAAGAAATAATCTAACAATAGTGCTACATAAACAAAATATCTATTGTGCTGATTGTGGATATGCCATTTAATTCCAATTGTTATTGATGATCTTTTATATCTCAACCAGAAGTTCATCACCAACTAATCAAAATAATGGAATTCTTTGATAGCCACCCAACATGTGAATACATAAATATTAAATGATGTACACCCAATTTTTTGTATTAAATATAAAATACAATATAATATCACACACACAAACTAGATTAAAACATTATTAAGGTTGCAAAGTCAAGCACTCAAAAGTTAGGAAATGTCAGAATTATGGTTGCCAGGTTCAACCTTAATTTGATCCTCTTATGATACACTCTTTAATAATATGATCACATTTTCCCCCCACAGGAATCTGCCTCAATCAGTGCATTGAATGAATGGTGTCAGTTAATGAGCTTCTATTCAGTATTTCATTTTCTTCTTCTTGTTCAGTCTGGGCTCCATATGCTTGTAAGCTCCTCCCTGATCTCCTCCTTCTGTGAATCCTGGATTTGATAAGTGTCCTTGGGCTAGGCAGCCCTTCCTGCCTTCTCTCTCCTAAGCCTGCTCTTCTTGCACGTGATAGTGTCCTGGCCCCTTTGCTCAGAGACACACCATCTTTCTAAAAGAAGTCTCTGTTCCTTTTTTGCCCAAGTGCTTCAGCTCAGGGAATTACAGGCTCCAGCCCCCCACCCTCCTTCAATGGAGTTGTACAGTAATTCAAAGTCAGTGGCCTACCAGTAAGGAAACCCATTGTTCCTATGGGGGAGATTTATAGAATCTCAGAGTTGGAAGGGACCTCAGGAGATCATCTAGTCCAACCCCCTACTCAAAGTAGGACCAATCCCTATTTTTGTCCCATATCCCTAAATTGCCCCCTCAAGGATTGAGCTCACAACCCTGAGTTTAGCAGGCCAATGCTCAAACCACAAAGCTAATTCTCCCCCTAGATCTATACAGTTGAAGAGTTGCTAGAGAAGGAAATTCATAATTGTCAGCCAGTGAAATTCAGTAGCCTAAATTTTCAGAAGTGACTGCTCAATTTAGATGCTCAAATTGTAGCAGCTTCAAGGGGCTTGATTGTCAGAGGAGAATTGCTCAGCTTTTTCTGAAAACCAAAAGTGTCTTGGAATTGTCTGAAATTGACCCCCTAAAACTGAGACAATCAAAATCCCTAGTTAAATTTGAAAATTTTGGCCAACATAACATGAATTTCATCACAATCTGTAAGGACAGTATGCAACAGATGATGGGAGAGAAATCTACCACTGCACCAGTATAACATATAATTGACTTAGCTAATGTAACTAACATCAGATGTTATCCTCATAAGAACACAGGAGTTGCTATATTAGATCAAATATCTGGACTCTCTAATTTTGTTGTCTTGCCTTCAGCAGTGGCCACATACTTGCTTCATAGGAAGGCAGCAAATAAAAATTCAAACAACCATTAATGCAACTAGGGTATAATTTTCAAAAGCACCTAAGTAGAATACAGTGTGCAATTCTGGGGTCCCATGTTTAAGAAAGATGAAATCAAACTGGAATAGGTGAAGAGAAGGGTTACTAGGATGATCTGAGGAATGGAAAACCTACCTTATGAGAGTAGACTTAAAGAGCTTGGCTTTTTTAGCCTAACCAAAAGAAAGCTGAAGGAAGATACGATTGCTCTCTATAAATACATCAGATGGATGAATATCAGGGAGGGAGAGGAGTTACTTAAGTTAAGCACCAATGTAGACACAAGAACAACAAGTTTATCAACAAGTTTAGGCTCAAAATTAGGCAAATGCTTCTAACCATCAGAGAAGTAAAGTTCTGGAACAGGCTTCCAAGGGAAGCATTGGGGAGAGAGGGGAAACCTGACTGGTTTTAAGACTGAGCTTGATATATTTATGGAGGGGAATGGTATGATGGGACTTCCTATGATGGCATGTGACCCATGGCAACTGCAATAGCAAAAATCCCCAACGGCCATTAGATGGGGAGGGCTCTGAGTTACTACAGAGAATTCTTTCCCAGGTATCTGCCTGGTGGGTCTTGCCCAGATGCAGATTCTAGCTGGTTGACATATTTGGGCTCAGGAACGAATTTCCTCCATGTCAGATTGGAAGAGACTGTGAAAGTTTTCACCTTCTTCTGCAGCATGGGGGCTGGGTCACTTGCAGGTTTAAACTAGTGTAAATGGTGAATTCTCTGTAACTTGAAGTCTTTAAACCATGACTGAAGTACTTCAGTAACTCAGCCAGAGGTTACGGGTCTATTCCAGGAGTGGGTGGGTGAGGTTCTGTGTCCTGATATCAAGAATCAGGGTGGTAGCCGTGTTAGTCTGGAATAGCAGAGTTAACAAAGTCCTGTGGCACCTTAAAGACTAACTATAAAGTTTTGAAGCATGAGCTTTCGTGGGCTAATACCCACTTCGTCGGATGCAAGCAGTAGAAGTGTTCACATACAGGCAGTTATAGAAAAGTAGGTAAGAGCCAGGGGGGAGGTGAAAAGGTTAGTCCAATTAAGCTGAGCCAGCTTGTTATCTCCGATCAGGGAGTGTGGATTATTCGTCTAGCATTTGAATGGGGTGTGTGGACATGGAGAGATGAGAAACAATGTCTGTAATGAGCCAACCATTGTAGATCCCTATTCAATCCCAAAGTGTGTGAGCTGAATTTGCAAATGAATTGAAGCTCTGCAGTCTCTCTTTGCAGTCTGGATCGGAAGTTCCCTTTCTGCAGAATGGTGACCTTTAAATGGTGACCTTTAAATGGTGACCTTTAAATAGTGTGACCTGGACACACTATTACAGATTTAAAGGTCACCATTCTGCAGAAAGGGAACTTCCGATCCAGACTGCAAAGAGAGACTGCAGAGCTTCAATTCATTTGCAAATTCAGCTCACACACTTTGGGATTGAATAGGGATCTACAATGGTTGGCTCATTACAGACATTGTTTCTCATCTCTCCATGTCCACACACCCCATTCAAATGCTAGACGAATAATCCACACTCCCTGATCGGAGATAACAAGCTGGCTCAGCTTAATTGGACTAACCTTTTCACCTCCCCCCTGGCTCTTACCTACTTTTCTATAACTGCCTGTATGTGAACACTTCTACTGCTTGCATCCGACGAAGTGGGTATTAGCCCACGAAAGCTCATGCTTCAAAACTTTATAGTTAGTCTTTAAGGTGCCACAGGACTGTGTCCTGATATGTGTAGGAGGTCAGACTACATGATCACAATGGTCCCTTCCGACCTCAAAGTCTACGAGTTTATGAGACTTATGTGCCTAAATTCCATTTTCAAAAGGACCATATTAAACCTTAGGTATAGGGATCCAGGCGGATGAAATCTCCCTGCAGAGTGAATCCACAGAAGTGGGTCATACGTACAATGTATCAGATCTATCCAAAGCTAGCATTGCTGATACACATTTGGCAGTCTTATAATGCCTATGTGCAATTTAGGCATAATGATCACACAAGAGAGGTTAGGGTATTCCATTGCTCACTCCCACCCAACACCCTTTGATGTGGGCCATAGGTTCTGGTCTAACTTTGTATAATGATTGACGTTAACATTTCTGTGCTTTTCACCACCCTTATACTCCTCAAAGTCGCATACACCAGTCCTAGTGACATGGAACTATTAATCCCTTTTATAATACAGTAACAGAGGCTGCTCAAGGTCAGTTTAGGCAGGGCTGGGAATAGAATACAGGTATCTAATATGACAGATCCAAGGCTCATAAATTCATCACACTGCTTTCAAAAATAAATATGCCAAAGCTGTGTTCTTTCCTATGCTGCCTGTAATTGCTGTTCTAAACTGAAGCTCACTGCTCTCCCTGAAACAGTTCTGTAACCAACTGGCAAAGTATGTGTAATGTCCTCCCTTAGAATGCTTAACTTTGCCAATCAATGGTTTTTAACATTTTTTAAAAATGTATATTGGTTGCCTACAGCCGTGAAAGGTTCTATAGCTCTGTGTGGGGGTGGGGAGAGGGATTTTCAAAGAAGATTAGTGGAGTTAAGTACCCAAATCCCTTTGAAATTCAAATCGGTTTGGGCACCTGACTTCCTTAAGATCCTTTGAAAATTCCAGGTAACAGTATTCCTGATCTGTGTATGTGTAATATTGTGTCTATGTGCACATGGGTGCAAACACACACACAATAAAACACATTAACCTTTAAAATAACATTAGGTTTAGGCAAATACTTAAATCAGCATTTGCACAGTATGAAATGGTGTCCTTAGTCTTCTCAGCAATTGTTCTGAACAAGGACTCAGCAATTAAGAGAGCATTTTAAAGAATAAAACTGCCTTCGTTAATTATTAGACTGAAGATTTTGTAATTCAATAGACCCACTAATAATTCAACCTAGAAGAAATTTGCATGTTTTAAATTGGAGACATTTTAAAACACCATAGTTAAATCCTGTTTCAAATAAAATTATTTTTTGGATTAATTTTAGCTTCTATCAGGTGGCATTATTTTTCCAATAGTCTCTTACTCTACACTTCGCATTTGAAACCGCTTATGTCCAACCTATAATTATTTTCTTCTAATTAGAGTAATTTATGGTTAATTATTCAAAATGATTCCCCTTCAAAATCAAACCCATTTCTTGCCATGACACTTTTTAAGTGTAAGATACAAATAAAATATTCCCAGAATGCAAATTTTTGTAACAAGAGAATGCATATTTTCCTTTTAAAAAAAGAATTAAAATCTTTCTATAGCAATAAAGGTTCTGGTAAAATCTACACATTGTAGGCCAAATTCTCTGCTCTCCAAAAATGGTTCAAGAGACAGTTTGGCTCCATGTTTAGCCAGATGTCTTTGTTTATGAAAATAGGTAAAATGGCTTGACATAGAATACATTAAAACATAGAGACAGTAACAAAACGTAACATTAGAGACAGCCCAAAATGCTTTAACCTGACTGGACCGAGTTAAGTGAGATATGCAGCCTGTAGTAAGCCAGTCCAACTTCCAGGGCTGTGTCTGGGCCAAATCCAGAAATGATGTAAACAGTGGTGTAAATTAGTCAGAAAACAGTAATTGTCAATGTAGTGTAATTTGCACTGATGCAGTGTGTGTGTACACAATGTCAAAGGATATGTAAATATAATTTACATGCCAAGGGGTGATATGAAAAATAATTATCTAGAGGGCTCAACCAGACGCTCTCCATCTTACCTTGTTATAGGCATTATCTCAGCTCCTGATATAAGTGTATACAATAATCACTGGTTTCCAAAGAGTCACACTCACATTTGCCAGGAACTGAATTTGGTCCTTGAAACATGCATATTGCACACTTTTACCCATTCAATGCCAAATTAGTGCAAGTTACTATCTTGCCTGTTACACTCAAAAGTAACTTACACCACCAGGGCTGAATTCAATTCAAATGGTGAAAAAAGAACAACAGTATAAACTAAGTGAGCAGTTTAACCTGTAAAAATACATTGTATTTTCTGCTAGATCATTTTTTGACTGTTTACTGGAAAACTATGACTGCATTTACATGATTCAAGAGGAGGTCACAATACTGAGGTGTTCCTCAATATTGGGTCTATATGCCTTTTAATATAACTTGTTTTACATATCATTTCTCCTCTGCCTTACACACAGTAGGTCAGGTTAGAGACCAAAAAACAGAGCTTCAGATCTGTTTTATGTGTGAAAATCCAGAATAACATGTAACATGAGTGGAAATCTAGATCCACAAACCTGGAAAGCCTGGATGCCCTATCATCTTGGGCATTGGCACTCTTACTGTCTAGATATGTGGACTCTCTACTCAGACCCTATGCCACCAGCACTCCCAGCTATCTCCGTGATACCACCAACTTCCTGAGAAAACTACAATGCATTGGTGACCTTCCAGAAAACACCATCCTAGCCACCATGGATGTAGAGGCTCTCTACACAAACATCCCACACAAAGATGGAATATAAGCTGTCCGGAATAGTATCCCCTGATGATGCCACAGCACAAATGGTTGCTGAGCTCTGTGACTTTATTCTCACACACAATTATTTCAAATTTGGTAACAATATATACTTCCAGACCAGTGGCACTGCTATGGGCACCCGCATGGGCCCACAGTATGCCAACATCTTTATGGCGGACCTGGAACAACGCTTTCTCAACTCTCGTCCACTCACACCCCTTCTCTATCTACGCTACATTGATGACATCTTCATCATCTGGACTCATGGGAAAGAAACTCTGGAAGAATTCCACCATGATTTCAACAGCTTCCACCCCACCATTCACCTCAGCCTGGACCAGTCTATACGGGAAGTCCACTTCCTACACACCATGGTGCAAATTAATGACGGCCACATCAACACCACTCTATACTGAAAACCTACCGACAGCTAGGTCTACCTTCATGCCACCAGCTTCCATCCCGGACATACCACACAATCTATTGTTTACAGCCAAGCACTGAGGTACAATCGTATTTGCTCCAACCCCTCAGACAGAGACCAACACCTACAAGATCTTCACCAAGCTTTCTCAAAACTACAATACCCGCACAAGGAAATAAGGACACAGATCAACAGAGCCAGACGTGTATCCAGAAGCCTGCTGCTGCAAGACAAGCCCAAGAAAGAAAACAACAGAACACCACTAAACATCACCTACAGTCCTCAGTTAAAACCTCTCCAAGACATCATCAGTGATCTACAACCCATCCTGGACAATAATCCCTTGCTTTCACAGGCCTTGGGAGGTAGGCCAGTCCTGGCCCACAGACAACCCGCCAACCTTAAGCAGATTCTCACCAGCAACAGCACACCGCGCCATAATAACTCCAACTCAGGAACCAATCCATGCAACAAACCTCGATGCCAACTCTGCCCACATATCTACACCAGCAACACCATCACAGGACCTAACCAGATCAGCCACACCATCACTGGTTCATTCACCTGCACATCTACCAATGTCATATATGCCATTATATGCCACCAGTGTCCCTCTGCTATGTATATCGGCTAAACTGGACAGTCCCTACGAAAAAGGATAAATGGACACAGATCAGATATCAGGAATGGCAATATACAAAAACCTGAAGGAGAACACTTCAACCTGCCTGGACACACAATTACAGATTTAAAAGTCACCATATTGCAGCAAAAAAACTTCAAGACCAGACTGCAAAGAGAAACTGCAGAGCTGCAATTCATTTGCAAATTTGACACAATCAATCTGGGATTGAACAAAGATTTTGAATGGCTTGCTAATTACAAAAGCAGCTTCTCCTCTCTCGGAGTTCACACCTCCAGTTCAGCTGCTAGAGGAATACCTCACCCTCCCTGATTTGAGATAACAAGCTGGTTCAGCCTGATTGGACTATCCTTGTTATCTCCTACCTGGTTCCTGCATACTTATCTATACCTGCCCCTGGACACTTCCACTGTTGCATCCGACAAAGTGGGTATTAGCCCACAAAAGCTTATGCTTCAATACTTTAGTTAGTCTTTAAGGTGCCACAGGACTCTTTGTTACCTCTGCTATTCCAGACTAACACGGCTACCTCTCTGATTCTGGAAATCTAGAGTTACTTTATTAACATCAATGAAAACAAAGTAAAATCTGCAGTGTAGTATAATTTTCTAAATAGATTCCTATTTTTTTATTTTCCTTCTAAAAGTTCAATGCCATGTAACACCTGTTAGTATTGACTGACCAGCTTGGATAGCTCCATCCTTTGGGCACTGAAATTAGAGGTGGCCTCAAGCATCTACATTTTGATTTTGTCAGCTTCAAATCAATGTGGTCTATCTTTTAAGGCATTGCCAACCCCAAATGTTCAAAAAACATGCATCTTGCTCACCAAAAATCATGAGATTGGCTTTACAGTCATGAGATTAAGTAATAATAATAGACATGGTGCTCTTTTTATTTGCCTTCTGCTTTTTTAGCCTTTAAGATGCACTGGTATCACATTTTGAAGCTTGTTCCACAGCCGTAAGGGCTAGAAATTTACTCTTTCTTTAATATAAAGGCTGAAATCATTACATATCCACTTGACTACAGGCGCTGGGGCTTTAAGGAATTATGATGAGACTCATGACAAACTTATGAGAGTTGGCAACATTGTTGCAATGAGAACAAATATCTCACAGAAGAGCTTGCAACAAACCATAGCACAGCATTGTCAAAATTAATGTGGAATCATGCATAAAAACAGACAATATCACTGTCAAAATTTAGGATCATGTAGTTAGCCAGCCCCAGACTTGCCAAAGTTCATCTAGGAGTATACAATGAATCAGGATAATAAAATAGTCCTCAGCATTGTGAAGATTAATGATATGCCAAGAGCACAGTCAAGATCTTTATAACAGTTGAAGAAAAGCCATTTCATAATGTTTTTGCTTTGACAGACAGTTTTTCTTGTGTGCTGTTATGTGTACCTCTACTTTCTGAGCACACAATATTTACTAAGGTCCTGTCTACAATTGAAATGCTATAGTGGCGCAGCTGTGCTGCTGTAGCAATTCAGTGAAGACACTACCTATATTGCCTCCCATCGGCGTAGGTAATCCATTTCTCAGAGAGACAGTAAGAGGAACCTGGTCTACACTAGAAAATTAGTTCAATTTAACTACATTTGTCGGAGTGTGAAAAATCAACACCCCTGAGCGGTTTTGTTAAGCTGATCCAAGTCCCATGTAGATAGCTACATCGATGGAAGAATGCTTCCATTGACCTGGATACTGCCGATCGGGAAGGTAGATTACCTACAATGACAGAACCCCTGGGGGCAGGTAGTGTCAGTGGAGCAGCTGTGCCCCTGTAGCATTTTAAGTGTAGACAAGCCCTAGGTTTTTGGAAGAATTCTTCCATCAACCTAGTGCTGTCTACACGGGGGGGGGGGCTACCCTGAGTGATGTCATTAAACAGACTTAATTTTCTAGTGTAGACCAGGCCTAAGTCACATACAGGAGGAGCAGCTGGAAACCAGAATCCAGCATTAGTAAAGATGCCAGTGGAACACCAACAGACTCCAGTCATCAGTGGGTGAGATTGAAAATGGGACCTCTAGAGTTTAGTGCATGAGCCTCTACCAGATGAGCTAAAAGCCAATTGGCTGTTAATCAAGGCTGTAGAGCAGACTCGTTTTAGCTCTCTAAGTGGTTTTGGTGCCACTGGATGGGACAGAACACCACACCCAGAATGCGGGTGGGTTACACTTGCTTGCTTTGTTATTGGAGCAAGTTTCCTACATATTCAGATGGCAGAAATACATATTATAACATCCAGGAAACCAGCCACATTATAGCAACACTGTTTGAAATAGATTTTCTTCAACTTGATGTTGTAAAGAATGTGCTTATTGCCCCATTCCAGAAGCTATGTAATTCAAATAACAGCAGAGGACACGATAGCTTTTCAGCTTCCACACAATTCTAAAAGGACAAACACATGCCAGAGTTTATATTCACAAATCCTAACATAGAAACATACCTCCACAAGTGATATACAGACATTTATGCCTTTAGAAGTCTGGCCCTAATTGTAAACTCTACAAAATGCCAATAAATCTTATAGTCGCTTAAATTTTATTGGAAGCTTTATAATACCTCGCATATGTCACCAAGACAGACATGGTTTAAAACTTTGAAAAATCTCTCATCTAATTATCTTCTACCTATCCCTTTGAGTTGCAAAGCCCCACTGGCTTCCTCAGGCTATTGTCTGAATTATAAGAGGATCAGAGAAGGGAAACAATGCTGCATGACCTCTCAAAACAAAACAACAAAACTAGAATTTCAATATCAGCAATGGAATACTCACAGAAATAGGGTTGCCAAATTTCCAATTTCTTAAACCTGGAAATGACAGCAACCCCCACTTCTCTCTCCCCCCCAACACTCCAATCCCCAGGACTCACCTGCAGAGCTGGGCTTGGACCTGAAGTGGAGCCTGCCTACGAGATCCAGGTAGGAGTCAGCCCTGACTGAGAAGGGGCTGGTGTGGGTTAATGACCAAGCACCCCCAGTCCCCATATCCTGGGCTAGGCTGGTGGTGGCATTTGCAGGCAGTGATCATGGGGTGGGGGAGGGAGAGGGAGGGAAGAGAGGTGTTGTCAGTCTGTCTGTCTGGAAACAGGCTGGGGAAATGCCCTTCTCTCCCCGCACTGTGTGAGCAAGCCGGATGCCAGGCTCTGCAGTGAGACACATCCCTAGGTTTTAAGGGCACTGCTCCCCCACCCTCCTAGTCCAGGCCGGACCGAGCTCCCATCCAAGTGGCATGGGGAAGGAAGCAAAGTGGGAGATGGTGCTGCAATGTCACCTCTACCACAGGTTGGATTCCTGGCTCAGGTTGTGGCTCCGATGCCCATCACATGTCTCATAGTCCTGGGAGTGGCTTCCCATGAAGATGGGGGTGTTTCTGCAGTGAGTGGGGATCTGTCCAGAGCTGGGGAGCAGAGAGGAGGATGGAAAATAGGACACAATCCAAACACAGTCCTGAAGCGTGGATTGACAGCTACCTGCATCTCAGCCATGCTGCCCCATGCTCTCTGCAAGTGCCTCGCTGCAGTTAGACATGCTGCAGTGGGCACTGATTGGGCCCTCCTGTTCTGCTGCCTCTGTGAGGAGTAATCAGACATTTAGGGCTGGTCTCCAGTGAGGGGGGGAGGGGGGGAAGATAGACTGTAGATACGTTAATAACAGCTGAAATCGGTGTCTCTACAGCCGACTTACCTGCCGTCCTCACGGCGGCGGCGGGCAGCAGCGCATTCCCCCGTCAACTCCAGCTTGCACCTTTTGGCGAGCTGGACTTCCGGAGTCAACAGGGGAGTCGCTGGCGATCGATTTATCGCGTCTTGACGAGATGCGATAAATTGATCACCAAAAGATTGATCCTTCCCTGCTGTAATGAAGATGAGCCCATAGTGTCTGATCAGTACTTCTGACTGGACTTCGTACAGGTCCTCTTTTGACTGAAATTTCAGGTGAAAAACCAGACACCTGGCAACTCTACACAAACTGTCTGCAGTTGCTCCATGGCGTGAAACAATAAAAAAAATATGACTTGCAAAACATCTGAGTGAATTCAAATAATGAATAACAATGAGAAAATTATCTGCTCAAAGAATGTCCATTCCCTTCCTCCCCCCCACACACACTAATTTCACTGAGTACTTTATTTGCATTGAATTATTCATCTCTAAGGCTTGATTATTCCATTGACATCCATGACATTTTTTGGTCCTGGGATGGAGCTCCCAGCCAGCATCCCTTTCCCTCTTCTCCCCTCCCTCCCCACAGCTCCCAGCCCCATGCTGGCGGGGGCATCCTGCAGCTCTGCAGCCAGAGGCAGGGGGAATCCCCAGAGCTGCCCATCTGCCGTGGGCAACTGTTAGATCCTACAGCTTCCCAGACTGCCCAGCTGTGGCAGGCAGTGGGAAATCCCAAAGCTTTCCTGCTGCACTTAGTGGCCTTCTGAAGCTGCCCAGCTGCAGCGACGACTCCCCACAGCTGTCCAGCTATGGCAAGCGGCTGGGGAACCCTGCAGCTCCCAACCCTGGTGGGCGGCAGGAGACCCCCATGAGCACCCAGCCCCACAGGCAGGAGGACTCCACAGCTCCCACTCCTCACAGTGGTGGGGGACCCAGGAGTCCCAGCAGCAGTGGGTGCTGAACCTGCCTCCCCATTGTGTCAGGGATATTTTTAGTGAAAGTTAGGCACAGGTCCCGGGCTTCCGTTAATTTTTTTTTTAATTGCCTGTGACCTGTCCATGACTCTTTCTAAAAATATCTGACACAAAAACTTTGCCTTACTCATCTCTACTTTTTCTCTCTTTCTTTTTTGCGTTTGGCTACCTCCACCCATACATAGTATCTTGCCACTGAACACATTAAATTGCAAAGGTATGGAGGATTCTTCCATTTGGTGCTCTCAAATTCTGGAAAAGTCTGCTTCTTTAGTGGGGGGTTGTTTTTTTTTGGTGTGTGTGTGTGTGTGTGTGTGTGTGTGTGTGTGACTGAGAGAGCATGTTTATATTGAATTTTTTTTGTACAAGTAAACTGCAGTTATTCAAAAGGCTGGGTGGACATAACCTGAATTCAGAAAAATGAAATTCTAATTTCAGAGGATATAGCTGAATTTCAGATAATCAGGGTTTAATTAATTAGAATGTACCTCTATTAGACTTTGGTGGGGAAGTTTATGGCAAAAGTTTTGGTTGGCTGGGCAAATAGATCTTGCAGTATAATCTAATCTTTTCTAGTAGCTTGTTATACAGCTAAGCATCCTATACCATGAACACCTCACATCTGGTTTCCACTGCATTTGTTCTAGGGTTGGCAGCTACACTGAGTGCATGTCTCGGTCCCTCATAGATGGAGCAGTGGTCTCTGTGTCCTTATCTATCAATGGCCTTGTAAATTTAGGCAAAAACCTTGAATTGGCACTGGAAGTCAAATGGGAGCCAATGGAGGGTGCAAAATTCTGCAGTGATGCATCTTAAGTGGCTGTCCTACTAGGGAGATGGACTGCCACTTTTGAAAAAGCTGGAGTCTTTCATGCTTCCCCCTTCTGTTTTAGTTAATGGAAATTACAGTTTACCAGCCTGGATGTGACTGAATACTTGGATCACTGTGGCTATTATTTACTACACAGCTAATAAACCCAAGTTAGCAAGTAGAAGATTCTGATGGAAATAAAAAACTCCATATAAATATGAACAAAATGGTCCTTCACTTCTCACTGGATTGTTCTTATCTTAGTTAAACTGTTAAAAATCCATTGTGGTCATCAAAAGCATTAATTCAACTTCCTTACTCTTTCACATGTTAACATTGGTGGAGAATACTGTATACATTTTCTGCATACATTATTATATAACTGAAAATAAGGTTTTTTTCTAACCTTGTTGGTTAGCTCATTCTGATCTTAATGAGCACCACTTAGTGAGCACATTTTTGTTTTGTGTTAACAAACCTTTGTTCTGAATTACTTAATACTGATCATTTCATTTCTTCTGCTTTAATTAACCTGCATATTCCAGTCTATGATTCCATTCGGGGGCTTATGGGAGAGGAGGGAATCACCATCATTAATCAAATGTTTAGATTATGTTCTGAGATAATTGGACTTGCTCCTTTAAAAAGAAATTACTACCCAACTAAAAAATCATTAGCAGTTTGTAAAACATATAAAAAGAGAATAAGTAATGTTTTCTCTAATTTGAACCTTTAGGCTACCAATATATTTGGTCACAAAAGCTGCCTGCACTTCAGAGAACAGTAGCTAGAATGTTTTGCTCATTGTCTGGCTATACCAAAACAAGGACAAGAGATACTTGACATGGATTTAATCAGGCCACAACTTTATTATTATTAGAAGTCTGGGACTACCCAGTGGATAAAAGCGTACAGTGCAGGTAACTCCATGTTCATTCAATATCTACGTGGGGAGCTTTTGCCAGGTCCGCACTTTTTCCATCCAGGTCTCCTAGACAACCTATTGCTGGGACCTTACCATTCCCTTCCCCCCCCCCCCCCCCCCCCCCGCAAATGAGGGTTAAGGTGGGCTATAAAGAAGAGCGGTTGTATCCCTGACAAGTCAGTCATACAGCCCCAAACTCCTCCCCCCCAGTTCCACTCCTTTAACTAACACCTCATTTTAAAGTCCTTTAAAAGCCATTATTCTGGTCTCTGTATCCCTTCCCTATGGAGTACGTGCACTGGACATCCGCCCCACATTTACATAATGAGTCACGACATCATAGCCTAACAACTAGCATGATGCCTGCAGCAGGTCCTGACCAAACGTAGTATTTTGCCACCTCCAAGGGGAGGGATGGTGGGTGCTTCTCTGAGGAAAAGGGGCTTCTCCTGACAGTCTTCCTCTTTTTCAACTCCCCAGCCCTTTAAGCACTGCTGAAGACTAGGGACCGAATGGCTGGGCAGCAGTTCTGCAGAAAAAACCTAGGGGTTACAGTGGATGAGAAGCTGGATATGAGTCAACAGTGTGCCCTTGTTGCCAAGAAGGCTAACGGCATTTTGGGCAGTATAAGTAGGGGCATTGCCAGCAGATCGAGGGACATGATCATTTCCCTCTATTTGACATTGGTGAGGATTCATCTGAAGTACTATGTCCAGTTTTGAGGCCCACACTACAAGAAGAACGTGGAAAAATTGGAAAGAGTCCAGCGAAGGGAAAAAATGATTAGGGGCCTGGAGCACATAACTTAGGAGGAGAGGCTGAGAGAACTGGGATTGTTTAGTCCACAGAAGAGAAGACTGAGGGGAGATTTGATAGCTACTTTCAACTACCTGAAAGGGAGTTCCAAAGAGGACAGATCTAGACTGTTTTCAGTGGTATCAGATGACAGAACAAGGAGTAATGGTCTCAAGGTGCAGTGGGGAAGGTTTAGGTTGGATATTAGGAAAAACTTTTTCACTAGGAGGATGGTGAAGCACTGGAATGGGTTACCTAGGGAGGTGGTTGAATCTCCTTCCTTAGAGGTTTTTAAGGTCAGACTTGACAAAGTCCTGGCTGGGATGATTTAGTTGGGGTTAGTCCTGCTTTGAGCAGGGGATTGGACTAGATGACCTCCTGAGGTCCCTTCCAACCCTGATATTCTACGATTCTAAATTCCTGGAGATGAGTCAGTGTCACCACACTGACCCTCTCTCCCTCTCCACACCACCTGTAAAGCGCTATTTCCTCTCCCCCCGCAAGCCGGAAAATGCTTCCCTCTCCCCTGCTTAAAGGTGCAGTCATTTGTAACAAAAATATCTTTAACAGTTGTTCATTTCAAGCAGAAAATGCATATTTGATAGAATGCCTGTACTATTTACTGTTTTAACTCAGCTGTAACAGATTAAACAGTCAATTTGTCTGCCTACATTTTCTCCATAAGTAACCCTTAATGTTTAGGTGGCTCTATAGCCACCACTATTAAATAAAGTTTATAGTTAAAGAAATAATTAAGGTACCGACAGACTAGATGACTTCTACTTTTTTAATCATTAAGAAATATTATGCTACTGTTCTTGAGGTTTTGCACATATACATATTAGTGAATTATCCAATTACCTACAGAGTACTATGCTTTCCATAGTCCCAAATTCTACAAATACATTACACCAAGTGAAATGAAGAGTTATTACATTGTATAAATGTAATCTCAATTTGCTGTTGATCTTTGTACATGTATGTTACAGTGCTTAGTATTTTGATTTGGAGAAAAATGAAAGGAAGCAGGAAAGATCTACTTATATACAAGAAAAATATTAATGTGGACAACTGCTATATTCCCTAAAACCACTGAATCAATAAAGTGTATGTCTTGTGCCAGACCGCCTTCTCACCCCCCTCAGGAACACAGGCAGGAAACCCTTTTTTGCTCCAACAGTGCCCTTGAATTTACAGTGCAGGACCCCACCACCAATATATACAGGTTAAAACAGTTCATTAACATCCAGCTCTAAGTAGCTCATTAATATACAGCTCATTAATATCCAGCTCTTAAACAGCTCATTAATACTCAGCTCTAAATAGCTCCACAGGTTCTGGCTCTACAAACTCTATATAGTTCAGCCCCTAATACAATAATACAAACACAGCTCTTGATAGCTCATACACAAACTCACACAGCTCTTGATAGCTCATACACAAACTCACACAGCTCTTGATAGCTCAGACACCACCACCACCACACTGGCCTTCATTCCTGGCAGCCTTATATCCCCCAGAGGAGGCTGCCAGGTGCAACCCATCCATGTTGATTGCCCTGCAAGCCAGGTGGCTGATTAGCCTTTCCTGCAAGGGAGGTTTGCAGGCTGGTGCTCCCTCTTAAAGGGCCCACAGGGCTGGCTCAGGCACTCCTGGCCAGCACCCTGCCACAGTCTAGAGAAAAAGGAAATTTCTTAAATTGTCCTTTTATATTCACAATTATTTAATTACTTTACTTTGCCACAAATAAATGTCATTAAAATCATCATGAAGCTTGATTTAAATTTCCAAACTAACCTGCAAGTTGTACAATCTTTAACTATGTTTCATTGAACACATTTAATAGATGTAAAAGCTCACAAGTGATGATATAAAGGATAATTTACGCTTGCAATGCATTTTTGTCCAATTAATAGATTGCCTATGTGTTGCATATTTTGCATGACAAAAGAGCAGAATATTAAACTGCCATTCATAATGAAAATGCACTTTGCAAATTAAAAGTGCCGAAACAGAAATTTTTCACCCTGTTTAGGAAATAAACAGTCCTTAACCAATTAAACTGCATTGTAATAATTCTATGATTTATTGCAAGTTGTTTAACTTTCAAAACTCGGCTAACCCATATTAAGGTCACAATCCATCATGTCTTGCTTGGAAAGCTAGCAAATAATGGCTGTTGTATTAGCTGCTTTTGATGATAGTATGAAAGAAGTATTAGCACTTGTCAACAAAACTGCTTACAACATAACATTAGCATGCATGGGCTGCTGTACCTATTTATTATTCTGGCAGCTTCACACATATTGTTACAAGCTTATAAAACATTTTGTCGGGTGGAAACCGAATGTACACTGTTTGGTTTTCTGATAGACTGGCAGCATAAATGTCTGGGCTGACTTAGTTTAGTTTAAGTGTAAATAGAGACACAAATTCTTCAACCTGTTCTCTTATTGATACTGAAAAGTGCTGAATTATTCAGCATCCAACTCTTCTGTTTGTGTCTATCACAGTTATCAATTACCCATCAGTCTTCTTGTCAAAACAGAATGGATTAATCTGGCTGAAAACAAGACAAATAAATGGATACTATAACAGGGGTACAGGGTTGCCAAACTGTCAAAGGGAAATCCAGGCAATGACATTTGCCGTCAAATGTGGGATATCTGGCTTAAGTGAACAAATTATTCCCCTTTACGAGCCAAGAATGCACTTAGCTTACCGTAAGTAAATTAATCTGCCTACTTTGCCTACTAATGCATTATCAACAGTGATAATAGTCACTGAAATTTTTTGGTTGTATTGCTCAAATGTGTTTATGCTCTAATGCTTTTTGTGTAAAAAAATGACTGTTTTAAATAAAATATGTGTATACATACATAGTATTATTTTATATTAATAAATTAAAAGAGAAATAGTTGATGAATGAATGAACCCCATTTTAATACAGTCACTTGAGCCATTTTATAGATTTCAGCTGATGTGCTATCGAGTAACTCCTTGAACAGATGGCTAGTGGAATCCATCCAACTTGTGTAAGGTCCAACCCTTGGTTTTTGCCCCTAACATTTAACTCAGAAATCTCACTTGGCAACCTCAATCAGACCATCCATTACCGTTCAAAAAGTTCACATATTCATACCATTTCATTTGGCCTCTTGAAATAAGAAGATAGTAATCTGCCTCTTAATTTGACATATATATTAGTGGCACTGACTGAGTCATGTCTTAGGTTCCTAACAGAATTTTTTTACAAGAATTTTATCAGAGATTCTCTATTCTAGACCTGTTTTAAGTAATGAACATTCATGCCTATGGCCCTGAGATCATGACAGGGTCCAAAGCCAATAGATCTTGTAAATCAACAGTTCGGCTTTAGTCAAAAGTTTTCTCTTGGTTACTATTATTATTCAGCAAAACACTGCTATTGTATTGTATATATTTCACTGGAAACTCAGCTACTGAACTATTAAGAGTCACAAATTGCAGATAAACAGACATTTTTTAAAGTATCACGTTCTAGATGTCAATATGGTACACAAAGAAATTCCAAGTAAATATAAGTTTACCTTATGTAATAACAGAATCATCATGCTTCCCATCACTATTAAGCACAGATAAGTCTACCATTTCAGCACAGAAATTTTTAGTATATTTCGCACAAAAGATGCAGAGTTAAAAAGCAATGAGTTATGGAAAGTCACCAAATTATGTAGATTATGCTACAACATACACAGGAGAATAGTGAGGGTACTGATGAGTGAGCTCACCCCATACTCACTCCACAGTGGTGGCTTCCGTCCCGAGGGGCTGAGCGTGGCTCCCCACTCTGGGCATTGTTACCTAGTGCTCTGGGTTTCAGCACCCTCAGATTTGATCTATCCCCCCTCTGTAGATGGAGACAACGGGGATAATGGACCAAACCTGAGTTGCAATCCTGTGTATCAGATTATAACATATTTGGTTTGGGGGCCTAATCATATGTTTTTTACAGGTGTTTCCAGGATTTCAGAGACCAAAGGGATAAAATCATAGCCCTAAGCACAAACAAAACACAGTGGGGCTTGCTTAACCTCTTGAAATCAGGCACCAGGATTTATTAACATGAATTTAACTTTCAACAATGGAGTCTACTTGTTTAAAAAGTTATTCAAACTGTATGATGCAGCTCTGCAAGCTGATTAATTTTTCTACCTTTAACAACTCTGACACTGTCCTGTCAGGCTTGACAAAGACTACACATAAGATGCCAAAACTTCCTGTTCTCTTTTCTTAAATATGCTCCACATAATCAGTAAAAGCATCATAAAAACTTGTTCAAATCCCTGATGTAACTCTGTTGTCTTAGTAGAGCAGTGTAGGGATGATCCACAGAAATATTTCAAATTCAGTTACTATAAGAGTACCAAGCTGGTTTTCAAATAACTGACTGGCTTAGCAAAGGCCTACTTATAGTTACTTGTTTCCTTGAATAAAAATCATCCTGTAGAATAGGGACTAACAGGAGCCACAGCTATTACAGAAGTTACCAAATTACCAAGTGGAAAAAGTGGAGACTTTCACATAAAATATTTTAAAACCTAATGTCACCCACCAAAAATTATAGTGGAAGTACATCCGCAATGAAAGCAGTTCCTCCGCCACTTAGATGTGTCTGTGCATTCACTCTTTTGAGTCAATAAAGGATTTATTCCAAGATCAGAGTATTTGGGGGTTTTTTTTAGCAGTAATTAACTTTGATCACTGCATTTATCTGAATGAACTCTTGAAATGCTACCCATTTTTCCTTTCCATATTCAGTCAAGGAAGAAAAAGCAAATGTTTTGCTATTTCCCTTCCCCCATCCATCTCTTTGGAAAGCTGGGAGGACAAAAATTCTACCATCATCAATCTGTCATATTAGAAATCAAGATTTTCCTTTATTTTTAGTCTCCTGTTTCAACAACACTTGGGCACATCTTTTTCATTATACAGTAAACCCTCGATTTAACGGACCTCGATTTAACGGACTTCGGATGCAACGGACAAAATTTCTGAGCAAGTCTGATGCATCCGAAATCCATTTCTCGGGGGCTGGCTGCCGGCTCCCGGCTGCCGCCCGGGTCCAGGCAGCGGGCAGGCTGGCTGCCGGCTCCCGGCTGCCGCCCGATTCCCGCCAGCTGTTTCTTGTAAGGACACCTTCTGTGGAGCACTTGCTTCAATCCCTACATACCTTTAAGCCCAAACTAGACCTTTTTACAGTGTATATGGCCTGCAGAATCTGATGACAGGCTCTACATCTTTCAAAGTCTGCTAAACCTTCCTCAGATCCTTTGTACCTTACCAGCAATAAAAGCAAGACCATAACGAAGAAAAGCACACCGGCAATCACATTCACACTGGAATAAGCCCTGGAAGTTTCATTCATTGAATTAAAATAAGTTTATTATTTAAACTTAAAATGTTTATATTTGAAATGAATCCCCAGTTTTGCCCTGAGACACAAACAGTTTTTGAGAAAACAGTGGATAAATACTTGTCTCTCTTCATCCAGCAAAAATCTGTTTTAAAGGACACTCCCTCCCCCATGTTTTCTCTCTCCCTCTCTCTCTCTTTTTGATTACTATCTCCTCCTTTGACAATACTGCAAACTATATTAGGTCAGAGCCACAAAACACTAGCACCATGCCCAAATGAAACTAATTTTCAAGGGCTACATTCAGTACTCAGAACTTTCATTTTTACTTCTTTACTATAAGAGTTTCACTGGTGGGGGGGAGGGGAAGAGGGAGATAAATATTAATCTTTACAGCTAGAACCAATATCTCTTGATTCTCTAAAATGACTGCTAGTGAACACAGATCCAATGTTTCACCTAATGCACTCTTTATAGGTCACTTAGAAGTCACATTTGCGTGTATTCAGTGCCAGAAGATGTTGTTGGTTTTTGTTAACTCTCTAGTGATTAGCATCACGGATACACAAACACATTTAGTAACCAGTCTCACAATTACCTCAAAAAGTTCATAAACGCATAGCAACTGAGAAAAAATTCATTTAAATTAATAGCAATTACATATGGCATTAACCTGCTGTAATTGTAAAACACAATAAGTAATAAACATTTAATGCATGAGTAGAGCTGGTCAGGAAATTCCCAATAAAATAAAATAAATGTAGGTTTTGGCCAATTCAAATTTTCCATGAAAAAATGCCTATTTTGACAAAATTCTTCTATTTTATGTTGGGAAAATTAAAATTAAATATTTCTATTCAGGTCATGTTGACTTTAATTGAAATATTTCAGTTTGCCAAAACAAATTCATGTCACTTTTACAATAATCTGTGTTCCCTGAGCTCCTGCAGTACCTCACAAGAGTTATGGTGGATGCCCCCATTCTGTTATGTGGACCTGACTACCTGGCTGGACTACATCTGCAGTCATAGACTGTGGCTCTCCCTCTGGTTGACCCACCACATTGCATGATGGGATTTCCATGACCATGATGCATCATGGAGATGTAGTCCAGCCTCGGAGTCCAGCCCAATGAGGCATGAGCCACCAAATCTACAGTATCCATAAATCACTCACTGTGGCAGCAGCTCAGGCAGATATGATGTATGATGGCAAACTCAGCTGATTTCCCCCCCCACACACACACACACATTTCTGAATTGTTTTTTTCTTCAAAACTGTCTGTTCCATGAACATTTTTGATAGTTCCAGTTTCCCCTCTAGAAACTCATATAGATCCCCACTGGAACCTGTTCAATTGATTCTAGCCCTGAAACAATCTGAAACCTGAAACCTTAAAATCATTATATTTTTGTGAAAGGAAAGAATATTCTACATAAATATTATAGATTTTTACAGTTCCCATGGAGCCCATGCAGTATGACTCCAAGTTTACCTGTGGAAGTAATACAAACATCAGACCTAATGCATTATTTCATTCTCTAAAATGCCACTAAAATGTATTTGTCTAACTTTATAAGGTTATTGTTTACTAGTACAAAGCTTTATGGGGGGAAAGGGTGGTAGTAGGAGTAGGAAGGACATTGGATGAATTAGGTGGTGGGGGAGGACACTGGACAGGAAAAACAGGCAGTTTTCAAAGTTTTTCTAGGGTCTATAGGAATGTTAGACATTAGATCTTTTCAAAAGTGCACGGGAGTTGAGTTTAGTTTTCCTGCAGATCTTAGGAAGCTCACAGGAGAGAAACTAGATGCTTCAGAGGGAGGTGCATGAAACCCACTTTTAGGTTATGTGGGATAACCTGCACCTTCTTTCCATGAAAGTCTTATTCTAACTCCTGATAGATAGAGATTGGCAAACCCTGGGGCATGAGCTTTGATCTCTTTTTTAGTGTTATCTTAGAAATTTGTGTCAATGAGCTTAAGTCTAATGGGCATTGTCTAAAAATGTATTTATTTTTATCAGTTTTGAATTTGCCAGCTTTCAGTTTTACTGCTAGGGAGACAAGAACCTCCCAATCCACCTATATTATTCATTAGTTTATGTATATTCATCATATCCCCTCTTCTGTCTTCTTTTTAAGGTGCAATATTAATCGTTTCAGTCTCTTGTCATATACATTTTTCCATGCCCCTAATCAGCCTCATCACCTTTCTCTGAGCCTCCTCTTTAACTCTGCAATATGCTTTTTGAGATGGGGTGACCAATACTGCAAAAAAATATTCCAGATGATAGGGGACCACTGCTTTATGTAATGGCATTATAATATTACTTGTACTATTCTCCATCCCATTCTTTATGTATCCTAACATTTTTTTGTCTTTGAGCAGAGGTCTTCAATTAGCTGTGCACAATAATGCCCAAGTCCTTTCCCTAAATTATTAATTTATACCCAGTAAAATGTATGAGTAGTTCATATTTTCCCCTCAAGTATTCTGCATTTATCAACACTGTATTTCATCCTCCATTGACTTTCCCATTCACCCATCTTGGTTAGGTCCCTTGACATTCTTCACAGTCTGAAAAAAAAGGTTAGATTCACATACACACAGACACCACCAGACCATTAAAATATCATTTTAAAATGAATATAGTCAACAAACAAATCAACAGATTTATTTGAAAATATCTGAAAATAATTCTGAACTCAAGAAGTGCTGTTAGTTTGGTGAGGATACACTATACATACTATTCACAGTAAGAAAGA
>JAVMKO010000007.1:58944830-59044830 GCA_032164245.1 Sternotherus odoratus | reverse complement strand
CTATCAAGCAGAGACTGGGTGCAAAAATGGTAAGCACTGTTCTGTCTCCTACATATAGGATGATAATTGGTGGTTTTTATTAATACTTTTCTTGACTCCAAATAGACTTTTAAATGTCATGCGTTACTTATTAGAATGCTAAATAACTCCTTGCTTATTTTTCTTAATTGTAGTATATACATTTCTTAGTTATAGCACCCCACAGCTTTATTCACAAAAGTTAGTAGCTATATTTCCTTGTTATTAACTTAAAATATAAATTACCAATTAATGATTCAATGTTTTTTAATCAACAAAAGCCACAAAGAACATTGAAAAGCTCCACAGCAAAGGCACTTACACAAAAGGACAATAGACTGAACACTTCCAGGTATTAAGAGCATTTTAAAGACGGGTGTTTTATGGTTTAAGTTGTTACTAATAAAATAGTTGTATAGAAACTATTTTAAACTGTTCTAAAGGTGGCTTAAAGAAAACTTTTGCTTGAGAAACATATGTACATTATATGTATCATAGCAATTGTGCCATTGTTACATGGCACACTCACTAAGAATATTATGATGAATGAACTGATTTACTTAAATAATTAACCTTTGTATGGTAGATACATTCAGATAGCAGATGAATGTCTGCTATTCAGTTTAAGGCAAAGCTACTAGAAAAATCTGACATTAAATATAATACAAAAATCAACTGTTTTCTGCCACTCCAAAATTAATATCACGAATCAGGCAGTACAGGGTTTTAGTAAGCCTACAGTCAAATGTCTGAAATTTTTGAAAATACTGAAGAAATTAATAGCGAATACTAATGAAATAAATAACTTTCTGTTGATATCTGAGGTTCATAACTTTATTATTTATTTTACAACTCTTGAATTTTTGCACGTGGGAGATTTTAAAAGTCACCCAGTGATTTTTATAGTGCAACCGTATGCTAGATAAAGATATTTAAGCTGTCAGTATAAACTGCTTCTGTTTTCATTTTGCATTTAATTTCAGTGCCAGACTCAAGGCATAAATTTTTCATCACCTGCAATGCTATGAATAAAAGATTAAAAAAAGAACTGAGAAGAAATTCTAACACATGCGGTGCATGCAGCACATTGTGCAGACACAGTGTGCATAACTAGATGTTTAATTTCCACCATTCCTTCTACGTCAGGAATGCTATTATTTAGGTTAATACATCATGCAGCTAATTTCCAGTATTTCAACTGTGCAGCATTCAAGTTTACCTAGTATCCATTCAACCCTCTTGAAATCTGGAGTGGAGACACATACTGAAAGAGCCACATAATATTCTGTTAGCATAAAATAGAGGCTGTCTCCTGCTATTGCATTATACTATTAAAATATTTCAGCGACACACATTCTTTTATTTCATGAACTGGAAGATGAATTAAGCCCCTCCAAATTTCAAACAATTAAGAATTACTAAAAAATTTCAAGCTAATTTCAATTCCTCATTAAGACTCACTTCATGTTTTAAGCTGAAGGATGTGACTAAATCCCAAGAGGTGAAGTTATGAGCTCACTCTTAAGGCATTTTTTATTTAGCACTTTAGCATCTTCGGTTTTACTTTATTAACACTCAGAGGGCCATGGATGAAATTCTCTTACTTCTCTGCAACAGTCCCAGCTGCAGCAGGAATGTGCTGTGGCATATACCTTTTTCAGCAGTAATGGCTAGCCTTTTATTTATCAGAAAATAGTTGAGATTCATAGTTTGACTTTCACATGGCAGCAAACTCCCAGCTACACTGGAAAATTCCAGTCAAGGATAACAATATTTGTATATTGATTTTTGCATATTTGGAAATAAACTGATATCTTTATACTACAATAGTTCAGAATTAGGGATTTTGTACATCTAACCAAATTGATGACACTGTATAATAATATATTTTTATAAAACAATCTTTACTCTACAACAATGGAAAATAACTTGTAACAACAATAGGTGATGTTTTGGCATCAAGTAGTGTTGGCAGACATGAGCACAGCAGTATGGCACTGCTCAGGATTCCATCCTTTATATGGTGGCAGGAACATGAATTATGGCTCAGAGGATTGGTAATGGAACATGAAGATTTTACCTCTAGGTCACTTATTTGAATCTGTTCAAAACTGGTGAATGTCACCACATGATTTGAGAGCTTTCTAGTGAACTTTGTGAAATGAGTTGTTGGTCTCATGCCATTTTTCTAAAGCACAGGCTTTAATAAACCCTAACTGGCACCTTTGTTGACAGCCCCAGCAGATGCACAAAGGATAGAATGGATATGAATATTAAACTATTCTCTCATCCGGGGGTGGTACCACTAGGGTAGGGTTGAAACATATTGGTGGGGCTATGTGGGGAAGTTTGCACAGCTGGTGACCAGGCTGTACTTTTTCTATAAATGTAGAACTTTAGCTGTTTCATGCTGTGAATCAGGCACCACTCACAGTGTTGTTATTTATTGTCCAACTATACTGAAAGAAGGACAGGAGACATCTGATATGGGTTTCATCAGGCCTCAACTTTATTATTAGATGTTTGTGACTACCCAGCAGATAAAAGTGTACAGTGCAGGTAACCCCCCAGTCACTCCATAATTACCCAGTGGGCTTCTGCCAGCTCCCCATTTTTCCATCTAGGACCCCACCCCAGACAATCCATTATTGGGACCTGTAGCAGGGCGGCGACTCTCCCCGCAGCGTCTCCTGCTGGTACGTCCAGGGAATTAGCTCTGTCCAGCCTCTGGAGCGCCCTCTTCAGGCTGTAGTCCCGCTTGCCACTCTGGCCCCGTGTCCTTTCCAGACCCCGTGCCCTCTTACCTGGGGTGCTGCACCCCTGCAGTACCCCCTCAGTCTCAGGGTCTCCCCTTCCTGGGGAACCCCCACCCTCTATCCCCACCTTGCCTCAGTCTAGGCAACTGCCAGTCACCACTTGCACACATTCTCTGGGGCAGACTGCAGTATCATTGCCATTCATCACCAGCAAGGAGGGTTTGGCCTGCTGCTTCTGCCTCTGTAGCCCTGGGCTGCCCCCTGCACCCCAGTACCCTTTGTTGGGCCTTCCCCTAGGCCCTGCACCCTAGGGGATTCTAGGCTGGAGCATCCCCAGCTCCTCCTGCCTTGCCCCAGCCCTGTTTCACTCTAGGTACCTCCTCAAGCTCCCAGCAGCCAGGCCTGTCTGCCTCTCCAGCTAGAGGAGACTCTCTCTCTGGACCACTCTCTGGGCCCTTTTATCAGGGCCAGCTGGGCCCTAACTGACCCAGCAACAGCTGTGGCTGCTTCACTAATCAGCCCCGCTTCTCCTTACTCAGCCTGGGAGCTGCTTGCCCCCAGCCACAGCCCTTTCCTGGGCTGTTTTAAGCCTGTTTTCCTGGAGTGGGGCAGCCACCCCACTACAGGACCTTACCATCCACTGCCCCCTCATAAGAGGGTTAAGGTGGGCTATAAGAAACAGGGTTGTTTCCCTGCCATACCAATCATAGGAGTCCTCACTCCCTATCCCCGTTCCGTTCCTTTACCGAACACCTCCTGGATGTGTTGATGACAGCAATGTGATTATGGAAAATGTATTTAACACTTTATGGGCTCAATCCTACAAGGTGCCGAGCACTTTAGCCCTGAACCAGCAAAGCACTTCATATGTTTAACTTTAACCAAAAGTTTGTGTGTGTTGCGGTGTCAGGGCCAGAGTACTCAGCAAAATGCAGAACTGAGCCCTCTGCCAATGAAATCTTGCCTTAACCTTTGAGTGCTACAAGATGTACAATTATGGTGCAATCCACCAGAAAGTATTTTTATGGCTCTTCAGATGTATACTGGTAACAATGGCACAAAAACTATTACATAAAGTCACATACACACACATAGAAGAATACAAAACTGAGAATTCATCTATAAATGTACTCCCAAAGGAGTGCAGCATTCAAGGAGTTAAATTAAAAATTACTAGTGGAAGCCAGTATACGAAAATGGGAAGATGTGCATGATATATTATAGAAAATAATAACATCTCTTTTTCTTTATCCACTATTTTAAATCAATACCAGTTTCAAAATGCACTGACAACTGCAAGGGCAGCATATTTTTTCCATGCCATGTCCTTGGGGAAACATAATTTTAATATGTTCTCAGGATAATTGGTTCTATCCTGAATCCACAAAAAAAGTTTTTAATTCAAGAGATCGGTGACAGGTATTGGTGAAGAACTGCAAAGGGTTTATGATGGTGATGGTAATATAGGTGGGGGTTATGAACCAAATTGAGACCATTGGAACCAAGTTGCCTTTGTTTCTTATAATTTATCCATTAACTTACTTTTCTCCAAAAGGAAAGAGTGTGGCATGATTCTATAGTTGTATCTACTGATGAAGTCACTATAGTAATACTGTTCATGCATTTGATCACTTGCAAGTTGAACCCCTGGCCAACAGACTTTTGAAGAAATATGTTCTAATCCTGGTTTAATTGTTAACACTACATTTGGAATATGAAACCTGTAGGTCAGAAAACCCAGTAAATAAGCAAATATAATAACCCATTGATGATTTTTTAGCAAATACTGTACACATTTGGTCTTTTCCTGCCCACATCATTTAAAAAATGACAATCTAGTTACATGCCACTTTCAAACAACCTTAAAAGTTTTTGTATAGTTTTCAATTTTCCCACAGCATTAAGACAGATTTTCTCAGAGTTAATGGTTTTTACACATATATACTAATAATGGTTTTCTGTTTGTTCTTATATCACAGGGGGCCCTCTGCTTCATTTGTAAGATATAGTAGTGGTAGCACCCTGCTGAACTGATTGGATGGTACCCACAGTCAGTGGTGGGAGACCAGACTGTGACTGAGACTGTTCTGAAAGTTCTATACGCGACAAAGAGTCCTGTGGCACCTTAAAAACTAACAAAAGTATTGCCACAGGACTCGTTGTCACTTCTGTAAATCCAGACTAACACGGCTACCTCTCTGATTCTTGAAAGTTCTATGTTATCTTATGGAATGTACAAAGAGCTTGTTATTATAGGTGGTTATTCTTCCAATCTGGAATGCAGGTGTTACAGGCGCTAGTAATGTTATCCCATCAGTGACGCTGTGTGCTCTTCCACTAAGTGCTACTTTTTCCAGGCATCTGATGGACTATTATAGAATTTCACCTATCACTGTTAAACTAGTTATACAAAAGTTTATTTTATCAAGTCAGCTGTCCCCAGGCGAGTAATCTGCTGTATCATTACATGCCTAACTCACATTCAGTCATAAATCAGTCATGAAGATATGAAAATTTGCTAAAGTTAAATTATAAGAAACCAGAACTTTTGGCATCTTATGAATGGCAATTCATCCTTTGCAGTTCCTCTTTGATAGGAACACAATGCAGCTGACTACTGAAGTAATCTTTGTTTTCAAATTCACTATACTTTGTCACTTTATATAATGAACATCTAATTTTATCATCTCCCAAATAAAGTACAGCCATGAACAACCCAGTTGTGCAATTAATAGTCACACCTTTGTTACATTTTGACTAGATCACTGTAATGCATTATTCAGAGGACTTTACTCTATGCACATTACATGGTACTATTCCATGAGTTAAATTCCATGGTATTCCAGGGCAAATTCATGTGTGATCCACATAATCATGTACACTAGGGACATTTCTCAGTTGCCTTCTGGTGACATTTCAGGTTGATTTCAGATGTATTGGAGCTTAAGCTTTCGTGGATGAACACCCACTTTGTCAGATGCATCTGTTGGGTATTCACCCATGAGAGCTTATGCTCCAATATGTCTGTTAGTCTATAAGGTGCCACAGGACTCTGTCACTTTTGCAGATCCAGACTAACACGGTTACCCTACTGATACTTGGTACGTTGATTTCAGAATTCTTCTCAATTACAATTTGACACTTGTGGCCATCCCCCCAGCTACAGTGGATTACAGAACACATCATACTTCTACTCATTCATTTTTGAACTATCTCTGAAGATTCTCCTTAAAGTTCCTACGCTAAAAAGGAGGAATTTAGGAGATACCGTATTTTTCGTCCCATAGGACGCTCCGGCGTATAAGACGCCCCCGCGTTTTCGGACCAAAAAAAAAAAAAAGCGCCACTTTTTTCGCGCCGCTCTCCCATCCCCGCCGCGCGGGCGGGCTGCTGGGAGCACACCGCTCTCCCGTCCCCACCGCGCGAAAAAAGCTGCGCTTTTTTTTTTTTTTTTTTTTTTTTTGGTCCGGCCGATATTCGGCGTATAAGACGCCCCCCCTAATATTGAAAGTATTTTTGGGGGTTAAAAAGGCGTCTTATACGCCGAAAAATACGGTAGATTATTTTCTCATTGTGTACCAAGAGTCAGGAACTCTTTGGCCGAAGAGCTCAGGAGAATAGAAACCAGGTGTTCTGAAATGAAGTCTAAAGACTTGTGTGTTAAGTGCCCATTAATTTTCAGTGATTTTAACTTAACCTTAGTTTAAACTCTGCAATCTTTTAGGGCCCCTAGCATGTTTACAACAACAATAATAATTAATAATTTTATTTACAAAGTTCTCTGGGTGCTGAGTAGTACTTGAAGGACGCTACTCAACTACATGCTAGAATACATTGTAATATATTGATACTACTAATTTATTTAAATGAAAAACACAAAAGTGCAACATAAAGTGTTAGGAAGTTGATAAAAATAATTTTTCAGTGTTGCATGTATGCTTGCATACCTACAACTCAAAGATTTTCTTTCTTTCATAATACACTATAATATGGTTACAAGTGCATTGAAATTCATCTTGTTAGAATGGTAGTAATATATCCCACCAGGACTACTGTTCCTAGTAGCAATTTAAAATAATTATTGTGAGACTTGATGCTAGACATCAGGTTTGCAATAGAATTACAATGAGGGAAGTGTATTAGAGACAAAACATTGCTGGAAGAAAACTTCATAATGGCGCAATTTGGAACTAAGCCTCAATTTTACAGTAATAGATTCTCTTTATGATGGCACAAAGGAGTAAATGCACTTAGCAAATTTAAATCTATTATTAGTCATACTTTGTGGATTGCAGTGCAGGAAGGAGAAAAGAAATTAGCTTTTTAAGTATGTTTCTTATATAAAACAGGTTCTACTAAGAAGAGCATTATACAAAAAAAATCTCCTTGTTATAGTTCAGAAATACAGTAAGTCTTCATAGCTGTAGGGAGTTATAAAGGTTCAAAAATCGTTCTAAAATAGTTTTGTATGTATTCATTTTCTAATTAGAAGTTTCTCAAATCAGGATATTCTACATCATCAAAACACTTTTGATTCTAGAAATACATCTAGCAAGAAAGACAGTTAATTTGGTACTCTTCTATGCTGCTTACTATAATCAATCTCCTTGAATGGAGAGAGATTTGTAGTTCATATTATACTATACTAGTTTTAACTATATTACAGTTATAGTAAAGGGAAGTCTGCAGAGTTAAATCTATGTTCATATATTTAAAAGCAGTCAGGGGTTTTCATCAATATCTTTTTAAAGGGAAAACAATAGAAAGGATTCCAACACAGATTTTAGCATGGTTTCATACAGCACATGATAAAAACCTGCCTTGTGCAAGTTACGTGAAAAAACTATTTTAACCTAAACTACATTTTTACTTCCAACTCCAAAAAGAATACACACATTTGCTGCATCTTTTATTTTGTATATCACATTATTGAATAAAAATTGGTGTGTAAATATCATTAAAATGCTGGAACAGCTCCTCTGATGTCATTGTATCTCTTGAGTAAATACATGTCTTGTCACACATTTCAGATATCAACCAAAAACCCAAGCCAACCACATAAAATATGGTACAGGCTTTGATCAAAACAGCCACAGTAGAAAGATAGTAGCCATTTTAATGGCCATATTAAACAAAGTATAATTAGAAGCAATTTGTGCTCTCTATTGACATACAGAAGTTCTGCACTAGGACTGGGAACCAAGCTATCCTTTCTTTCTGTGCTTTCTTTAATTTTACCTTTTAAATGGCCAAACCTTTTTAAAAGTTATATATGGGGATATACCCATGTTAGCCTTAGCTACCTAAGTTTCACCCTTGCCCAAAAGCTACTGTACACTGAAAAGACACTCAGACACTCCCTCTTTCTGGCTATGCTGGAAAAAGGACAGAAGACATTGAATATGACTTAATTAGGCCACAACTTTATCCTTAAATGTCTGAGAATACCTGGCACATAAAAGTGTATAGTGCAGGTAATTCCATAATCATTTCAATATACATCCAGGGTCTTCCATCAGCCCTCCCCCTTATCTATCCTGGTCCCCAGCTAACCTGCTGCTGGGACCTCATCACCCTAAATGAGAATTAAGAGTGTGGGGGTCTATAAAGGAGAAGGGGTTTGCCCCCTGCTATACCAGTCATAGGAGCCCCATACACTGCATTATTGCTCCGATAAAGAATACCTCCTTTAAATCCATTTTATCTGATCACTGCATCCTTTCCTTACCTAGTACCTGCACTGGACATCCGCCCCACATTTATACAGTGATTTGCAACATCATAGTATAACTCCTATTTCATGTTTGCCTCAATAAGCACCGCCAAATCCACCATGGGGAAGGAAAACCCCCACCATTATGCCTTGACCAATCTGGCAGTGAGGGAAACATTCCTTCCCAGCTCCTCAAAAAAGGAATGGATAGCACAATGCCCTCATAGGATTCTGAAAATACCCAGTATTCTATCACTTCCGTGGGTAGGAGGGTGAGTTCTGCTCCATCTAAGTCCAGGTAAAAGAGGGATTTTCCTGCACCAGCATGGATCTTCTGGTCATGGGGGGAGGTGGGGAGGATGGTCTCCAACAGTAAGTCGGTCCCTGGCTCTCAAGCCCTTAAAGGGGCACACATCTCTTCCAACAAGCCAGACAATGGCTCCTACCACTTAATGTGCAATGAGGTCATTTTTCATACAAAATGGGGATAGACAGTGCAGTATCAGTAGCTTACTGAAAATACTGCAACCCATGCCTCCTCACGAACTTTCCCAATAATGTCATATACATATTGAACAAGAGAGAGACAATAATGCAGAATTATGTGAAAAAAACAGAAAACCTTAAAGGCAGAAAAACGATTACTCAAAACTACCTTCTACATGCAAAAAGATAAAGTGACAGCAAATAACTTAACGTGCTCTCACTTGGCTCCACAAATGAGTCAAATGTCACTCATGAAAGTAGGTGATATCTATATAATCAGCATGGACATCTAATCTTTACCCGTCACCAAGGGGAGATCATTGACCAGCATCATTAGTGTCATCTCTAACGTTGCTAGCTCTCACAGTTTTATCCCAAGATTTGTGATATTTGGAGTTTTTTTAAAAGCCCTGTTTGAATCAAGACGTTGCCGGAGAATCTCAGCTTTCAGTTTAAAAAGAGAATGGTTCCAACCCTCATGGTTGTTGAGCAAAGCATGAAAACCTGATCTGAGTGCAACGTAAAAGACTCAGAAACTGGAAAACAAAAAGAAAGTAGAATGTGTTTTTCGGTAAATGTTTAAGCTAATCTCATTATTGTGTGGGACCTGACTCATAATTTTTGAACACTTGGAGTTGGCAATACTGCTTCTCAGAACCATAACCATGTCTGAAACCAGACTGCAAGGTCAAGGAGATTGTAAGCTCCTAGATATTCAAACAGTTTTCCTTCCACAACCTTTTCCTTCTTAGCCAGAATATCAATGCCAAGTGATGATTTCTTGAGAAAAGGTCATAAAACTGCTCAGCATTGTGTTCCTTAAAGAAAGTCTTGACTTTGTCAGATACAATTAGTTCAGAAAGATACTTAGAGCTCAGTTCACTAAAGACCTTAAGTGACAAAAAAAAAATGGCTATATGTTGCCTTTTAACAACATGTGCTATTCTCATTGACACCAATGAGAGTGTCGTCATGGACAAAGGGAAGATTATGGACACAAGATTTTTAATTCATTCCACAGGCCCATCGGCAGCTAACAAAGAACAAAGAGCAGCATTACTCAGTGGCTACTGATGTATATGTTCCACTCTATACATCTGATGAAGTGGGTTTTATCCCACAAACGCTTATGCCTAAATACATTTTTTAGTCTCTAAGGTGCCACAAGTACTCATCATTCTTTTTGTAGATACAGACTAACATGGCTACCACTTTGAAACCAGTAACAGATCAGTCACTTATATAGCCCAGTATACCATGAATTAGGATACTCCTATTGACACATTACAAAGACGTGCAGCATGGTTATAAGATCGGAGTATAAGAAGGTCTGTGGTCTAGCAGTAGCCATGAAATGATTTAAGATCCAGCCAAAACACCCAGCTCTGACCACAGCAGGCATGTGATGTTCTAATCTAAAGTCAGCCAGCAGTCAGGATTACACCCATACTGTATGTGACACTGACTCCCTAGAGCATCACTTCAAAGACTGGCATTTGTCTACAACTCCCATTCTCTTCATATTTCCTCTCTGAAATTTTCAGTTTTTCAAGAGTTTAATCTCATGCTGTTTCTTGACATTGATTTCAATAATACTTTAAGTGCTGTATATCTCCTTTTGAGTTGAGAGACAGAGAAATATTAAATGCAGTGGTATACAAAACCATACGTTTCCAAGGTCTATCTGAAGGCAGTATATTCACACTTTTTGGTCCGAAGGAGAATAGAAATTGTATGGCGGGCCATGAATGGTCACAAAATTGGGGTTGGGGTGTGGGAGGGAGTGAAGGCTTTGGCTGGGGGTACAGGCCCTGGGGTGGGGCAGAAGGTGGAGACCTGGGGGGGAGGGAGTAGGGATGTGGGCTCTGGGGTGAGGCTAGGGATGAGAACTTTAAAGTGTAGATGGGTGCTCCATGATTGGACAGGATCAGGGCTGGGTCAGGGAGTTGGGAGTGGGGGATCCATCTGGGGGTGTGGGTTCTGGGGCGTAGCTGGGAATGAGAGGTTTGGGGTGCAGGAGGGTGCTCTGGGCTAGAGTTGAGGGGTTTGGAGGGTGGAAGAGGGATCAGAGCTAGGGCAGGGGGTTGGAGCGCGGGGAAAGGCTCAGAGGTGCAGGCTCCATGCAGCGCTTACCTCAAGCGGTTCCCAGAAACAGCGGCGTGTCTCCTTTCGAGCTCTTATGTTGAGGTGTGGCCACAGTTCTTGGCCAATGGGAGCTGCAGGGGTGGCGCTTAGGGTGGGGGTAGTGTGCAGAGAGGAGCCTCCTGGCTGCCCCTTTTCATAGGAGCAGGGCCTTGCCACAGCTTCCAGGAACCATTGGAGCAGCCCCAGACCCTGCTCCCCAGTGGGAGCTTGAGGGCTAGATTAAAAGAGCTGGCGGGCCAGATCCAGCCCATAAGCAGTAGTTTGCCCACCTTTGTGCTAGTGTCTAGGTAGTTCAACAGACTTGGATGGCATGCTGTGTCAAAAACTGAAAATGTATCAAATACCATCAACCAGGATAATCCTGTTCTATCCAGTGTGGCTGGGAGGCAGGGAGCTAGATCCCTCATTCCTATGAAGATTACCATGTACGGAAAATGTCATTAAAATTATGCTTATTACTGTATATTATCTTCTATGGATTCATCAAAGACAGTTCAATTAGACCATTTTTGGATGATTAAAAATATAGGGATCCATTTGATATTTAGCAAATAAATGACATGAAATAATAATGTATTTTGAAATAATAAGCATTACTTCCAACAAAATACAGTATGTGACAGAGAGTAAGAGAAAAATCTAATCTAAATATTTACCTGAATGGAAAACAGCGCACATAAAAATATATATAAATAAATGCTGGTAATATAAAAGTTTGGATCACAATCAGGGACATAGATGGGGGAGATTTCAGAATACTCACACTAGAGTTACCTATCTATAATACCTGCTACAGGGAAAGCATTAGCCTATTAGTTTCTCAAGTTATGAAATAAAATAACATAATATGAAATAAAAGGAAAAAATACATATTGTAGCAACCTTCCTCGGGACAGATGTAAATGTGTTTGACAGTATGTTACTCTAAAGCCCCTATCACGTAACCGGAATAATATGGCAGAAAGAAGTTGCCAACAACAGAAACAATCACTTGGCAGAAAAGTATATGAAGAGAGGACCATCCCTCTAGAAAAGCATCATATACAAATTCAGGATTACCAATATAATCATATACCTTCAGAAAGCCTCCTTAAGGTCCCATGCACTTTTCTGAGAGTTTATTATCCTGATAGCATGCAAATTTGGATAAACCCACAGCTCTTCATGTGTATGATAACCATTCTATGAAAAGGGTGGTTTCCTGTAACTACCTTGGTCTGGCTATGCCAAAAGGAGAACAGGAGACATCTGACATGGGTTTAATCAGGCCACAACTTTATTATTAGATGTCTGGGACTACCTGGTAGATAACAGTGTTCAGTGCACATAGCCCCACATTCATTCTATAGTTACTTGGGGGGAAAGCTTCCACCAGCTTCCCTTTTTTCCCTACAGGTCCCTGCAACAAATCCATTGCCGCACCCTCCTAAGAGATTAAGATGGGCTATAAGAAGAGGGGGTTAGCTTCCTGCTGTACCAATTATAAGAGTCTCCTACTGCCCCTCATTTGTTCCTTCAATGAATATGTCTTTTTAAGTCCTTTACCAAGCCATTTATCCAGGCACTATAAGCCTTTCCTATGGAATACCTGCACTGGACATCCACCACAAGGAGGCACCAGCAATTACAGACATCTCCTAATGCCATCTTTTATATCAATTAAAAACATGACAGTACCTAATTCGGACCCCATACTTGCAAAACAACTCTGCAGCTCCATATATTATGCCAGGATGTGAAATCCCTGTCTCTCCTACTGTCCCAAGGAATTTGGCCACCTCCCTGTTCACATACCTCCTTGCCTTGTCCATCCTTGCTCATGGCTCCCCACCAGACCCTGCGCTGAAGCATGTCTGATCAAAAGAATGTTAATTCCTGGAAAAAGTGCAAAGATCAGCCCCCAATTCCTCCCTGCTCTGAGCATTAGTTCCACCCCTTTAAGTATTATCAAATAGTTTTCCCCAAGTTGCACCCCAAATATATCTGGTGGTCCCTAACAGGCCAGCACAACAAATGGCAGTATGAGTTGATTCCATAACATGTCCCTCCTCTCATGCCAGTTGGGTACTGCTTCACCATCAAAGCCCAGCTGCGGACCCTCGGGGAACCTGGACATGTGCCTAGGCACCCCCCAAAATATACTGTGCCTACAGATTCACATCACCATTTGCATGGCTGGTCATCCAGCATCTATAATGAGATTACAACAAATTAATGCTGCCCAAATTCTGAATGACTGGGACAAATTCATGGGCTGGCCACCCCCAACCTCATCAACCCCCGTCTCAACATGGCAAACTGATATTCTATGAGGGGACGCCCATCACCGTGCATAAAAAGGGTGCCTTCCCCGCTTGGTCATATCACCTTGTAAGCCTTCAAAGCCTGAACGGGGAAGTCCCCAGGCTTACTATCTTTCCAGAGGATAACAGATTCCCCTGGGCCAGCTGATCTGTCTTTGATTTTCACAAGTATAATACCACTGAATGCTCATGTCATAATACATCACACAGTTCCAAAGCCCTTTCTGTAGGGTACATAACAGACCAGGTACTAGCTCTCTGATCCTGAAAGCACCAAAAATTGCTATTAAGAATGCTGTCCTGAAAAAGGCCACGTCCTGTTCACTATGACACACTGCGCCAAGAATCTGCACGAGATTCCAGAGCATGTAAGCCATGATGGGATGAGAGGGATCCACCCTGGGACCACTGGTATGCAACCACTCAGGAAAAAAACTTTGAACTAAAAACACTGCAAGGATCAGGATAACCATTTAGCCTACTGACAAATGTAATGGCAGAAAGGCGATTTGAAATTGTGGAGGACGGCAGTTGTTGGGTTGCCAACAGCAGCATATACCGCAGCACCTGTTCCTCTGTAATGAGCCATATTGTTGACCAGCCTTCCTGATCTTGATATTGCATGAAATCATTAAAACTTCTCTCATAGCTCTGCCACATGCATGGAGCAATCGAGCTCTGCACCACACTGACAACTATTCTGTGCCCAGGTTCTATAGCACTAGTGGCATCTGCCTGGATTCCCGTCTGGCTCCTGGTGCCAGCACCGGAAATCTGTGGACCTGAAAATGAGACAAGAGGTGTGCTATGCAATTATCAACCTCAGAGGGGTTATAGAGCAAGGTAAATTCCCTGGAACCTTTTTCGGGGGACAAGTCTCGGGTGTGGGGAGGGGGAACCCACAAATTGTCCACAGGCAATGTCTCTGCCACTCCATCCTGAATTCATTCTTATGGAATTATTGTCTTAACAACATGGCCAAACTCCACTCCTGAGTTTAATTATTATTATTTTATATAAAGGAATAAGAACCCCCATTAAAACCAGCCCACAATTTTGACCCTTCGGCTTTGTTGGGGTACTCCCATAGGAGGTCTTGGCGCATTGCACTGCTTGAAACTTGTCCCTTGAACCAGCTTGCATTGTGTCACCCACACCCTGTTCATACGGGGCCTAACCTGCAGGTGGCATCTGTTCTGCCCTGTGTCGTGTTGCACCATTGTGTCAAGAATGTGCTGTATGACTCAAATCACATTTTGCAAGCATGCCTGAATGTACAGATGCTGCACAAAACAACTGCTAGGATTAAGTACATACCCTTAAATGTACTGTATGCCTGCATAGCTAAGGAAGGCAGCCTTCGCAAGACCCTGTCCATGACTGTCCCCAGCTGTTGGAAGAACTTTAAATTAGCCTGGAGCAGCCATTTGATACCTCGTCATATCCATACCCCAGTAGGTTGTTCCAACCCCCGCAAACCTCAGAGGAACCACAGTGCCCTCAATACCCACCGTATCATTTGGTATGAGACACTGAATCACCTCCTGTGGCCTCTGTCCAAAGCAGACCCAAATACCCCTGCAATTGGGAACCTTTTCCTATTGTTGATTTAACTCACCCCTGCCCTCAGTCTCTCTCTCCTCTCCTGCAATCACCTGAGTGGAATGCCCTAGATCTAGGTGAACCATTACACCTTGTACAGCCTGTAAAGCTGAGGAAACAATCCTAAATCCACAAAAATGTGACCCGTTTGCTTTATTAAGGTACTTCCAAATGTGCAACTTTAACATCTCCAGCTGAACTGGAAATGGTGCCCTTCCCATCCTATGGGTGGCACTTGAGTTAACCCCTATGCTGGTTCCCCCTGGAACTCCTTCCTTACTGATGTGGCATGAACACGCCACATGCACCACAAAACATAATCCACAAACATGCCTTATGTTCCTTGGAGCTAACTAACCAGGTAACTTCCCCTCCCATTTTGTTCTGCTTACAGAGGAAGCCAGCCATCCCCTGCCCTTAGCAGGAAAATTTGAAACCTGATTCACTAATGCCTCTACACTCCCTGTCCCTGTGTTCCTACTATTATTTTATTACTAATAAATTACTAATAAATTTACTAATAAATTTACTAATATTATTATTATTATTATTTTTGCATCTTCCTCTAAAACCTCTGGTATTGACAACTGTGGAAGGCAGGTTATAGAACTAGAAGGACCCATGGCCTTTTACTTTATGGCAAAATTTTATCTAATTCTGGTAGACTCCTGTTGTCTCTCTTGCTTCTCTGAAGACTAAAATGATATAATCTTGCTAATATCAATGTTTCCCACCAACTGCTATCCTATGTACTTTCCCCTCCAATCATTCTCTGCTCTCTTCAACATTGTGGATCCACCATTTCTCCATCCACCATCTCTTTCATCCTTGAGCTTCCATGATGCTGTTCTCTCACAGATGTTCTCCTACTGATAACTAACCCAGCATCTTCAGCAACTATAATAGGTCTTCATCTTCACTTCTCCCCATCTCTATGACTATATTCCAGAATTCTGTCTGCTCTTCTCTTTATGTATTACTCCCCTGGATGATTTCATCTGCTTCCAAAATTTTGAATGTCATCTCCACTATAATGTGCAGCTCGAAAGCTTGTCTCTTCCAACTACAGAAATTGGTCCAATAAAATATATTACCTCACCCATTTTGTGCACAAGTGCACAAGTCTCCAAGATATACCTTTTCTTATGGAGTAATGTAAAAATGAATGGTTAAATAGATAAGACGAGGAAGACTTGTAGCACCTTAGAGACTAACCAGTTTATTTCAGCTGGTTAGTCTCTAAGGTGCTACAAGTCTTCCTCGTTTTATTTACGGATACAGACTAACACGGCTGCTAATCTTAAACCTGGTTAAATAGAGTTTGGGAGCTGCTAAGTCTCCAGATTTGCTAGGAGAATGGACATATAATAAATCCATTTGCAGAAATTGATACCAAAGCTAACTGACATGGATAAGAGCCATCTGATTTGGTCTTTTCCCTAGGAAGTCTTGTCATGCCGTGACACTGTCCTAAAGGAGATTAGAGCCTACACTGCATAGTCAAGGTATTAGCAAGAACCTTCAGAATCTACTAGTCCAATGTGACCTGAGACTAGATTTAGAACTCCTCAGGTCTGCCTAGAGTCTATAAATATGTCATTATATTTATTATGCTCATAATACCAATGGCACCTATTTATATCTTCTCTACTTTTACACACAGTTTTAAAAATACATGTTACCTGTTACTTTAGTCAGATAAGAGAAAGAGAAAAATGTAATCTCCCCTTTCTCTCATTATTAAGATAAAATTTCTTGAATTTAATTGGTGGGCTTTGTAGGTGCATTTTTGACTACTTTTCCATCACACATCTACCTCAACGCTAAACTGCTACTGACAATGGTATTCTTTGAGAGGATATAAATTACTGCTTAATTACAACTTCTGTATCTCCTTTAAATAGACTTGCAACATGCTTCTTATAAGTAAACTAAATCCAAAGAGTACTTAAAACATCACATTAAACACTATATTTACCTGAAAATCTTGTCTGTTTATGTAGTCTTTTTTCTTTACAGCTCCAAAAAAAAGAACACCTTGCACCCTTCAGGTGGCTCCAAGAGGCATATATAGCATCATTTACACAGCATGTATCACGTGCAATGATACTCAACTTGGCATCTGCCATGCTTTCAGCCTTTCTGTTTAAAACAAAGTGCAGCTTCTCCCACATAGCATCCTGATTAAACAAATTAACTATGGCGCTGACTGCAAATGTACACACTAGAGTGCAGGAAATGAACAGATACAATGGCCAAGTCTGCATTTAATTTTAATTAAATTTCATTCTGTAGCTCAATTAATCCACATCTCCAAATGTCAGCAGGACTTAGGCAAATGGAATGACATCTGCTGCACTGCACACTGACTATAAAATGTTCACTACATGCTACAGCTCTGGAAGTGTACCAGGAAAAATGAAATATCTTTATTAAGTGCACAGCAATGTATAGAATTTTAACAGTAAGTCTAATAAAAGTAACATAAACAATGAAGAAAATTAGACTGAGGATACTTTCTTTCACCAATCTCATTAATATTGGTGCTAGGTGAAGGGAAATGGCTAGGTAGGTAGGTTAAACAATGAGCCATGTTATTTTCAAAGAGCTAGTGAGATTTTTAAAAAGTCATCTTTCCTAAGATTTCTTTGGCAAGTGCACTGCTATCATATATTGTCGCATGTAAACTATTTAGGAATTTCAGAAGATTAACATCAAGTATCATTGTCATTAATTATAACTATTTATTATTTGCATTGTATAGTACCCAAAGGTTCCAGTAAAGTTCAGGACCTCATTATAGGGAGGAGGAGAGGGATAGCTCAGTGGTTTGAGCATTGGCCTGCTAAACCCACAGTTGTAAGCTCAATGCTCGAGAGAGACATTTAGGGATATGGGGCAAAAATCTGTTGGATGATTTAATTGGGGATTGGTCCTGCTCTGAGCAGGGGATTGGACTAGATGATCTCCGGAGGTCCCTTCCAACCCTGATATTCTATGATTATACATGCTACATAAATGCATGGGAAGGTGGGGCTCCTGGGCCAAAGAGCCTACTGTATAGTATAAGACTACATATGACAAGTATGTGTGAGAATTAGTATGAGGTAAATGGAAGAGAATAAAAGAATAATGGTGATAGTTAGTCTGTATAACCATGTGGATTTATGTACATGCTCAATGGCTCTGAATCATATAATCATACTGTGCTTTGTGTTAAGTTTTCATTTGTGTTGTTCAGGTTTGTTTTGTTTGTTTTTTATGCCTTTGACCTAGCCATCTAGCCATCATTAGTTTGTTGATTTATATTAAGCATGACAAAAAAACAAACACTAAGGAGGGAGATGAGGGAGTATAGGCCTTCAAACTAGCATAGGCAGTGGCATAGATGAAAGTTGGGTAATAGTCGGATAAACAGAAAAATACAGACACAAATATTCTATCCTGACTAATGGAGATTATTTAGAATCCAAAACCAGGGCCACTACAAAAGGCAATAAAACTTGAACAAGTCTATAGGAATATAAAGGTTCTTTTTGTAGAACAATCTGGAGAATATGCACAAAAATGTCAGTATTTTTCAAATATTGTTATTTAACAGTTCCTTTCTATAGTTATAAAATATGATATTCTGTGTGATGATAGTTTCTCTACAACTAAGGCCTAAGTCCTACAAACACTTACATTCAATTGGTACTGCACAAACACTTAAATTCAATTGGTACTGCAGTGTGTAAAATTACTCACATATGTAAATGTTTGCAGGACTGGGACCTTGTCTCATTCTTTTAATAACTGTAGGCTTGTTTAAGTTTGTTCATGTGTAATTCAGTTAATGATGAAGGTGAAATGAAATGCTCTGAAATCAGCCAAAACCTAAATTGTAGGAGAGACCCTGTGTTTCTCCTACAACAATTAACATCATCACTGCAGTGCAGAGAGTTGCATTTTATGCAATTCCTGTGCTACTTTATGTGATAGAGACATTATCAATTGTTTAAAGGGAAACACAAGGAAGCAACCTTAACTCTTCCCCTTCAGGTACATGAATTATGATAAAGTCTGTGGCTAAGCCAGAAATAACACCCAGTTTTCCTGCCTCATTCACTGTCCACACTGTGTATTGTAATGAAGCAGGAGTCATGTAGAACAAATACAATATGATCATATAAGACTGGATCATAGTGCATACATTAAAAAGATCCAAATTAAGGTTGCACAGACAACCTTATTTCTGGCATTTCCTAATTTTTGAGTCCTTGATTCGAAAAATTAGCATTCTTTAAATGTAGTTGTATATGTAATTTTCTAAAGATGTTAAAAAAGAAAACTAAAAAAAAAAAACCACATAAATTTCATCATGGGGAGCCATATTCACTCCCTAAATCAGCAGGGTATTAAACCACAGATTCACAGTACAAACCGCTATTCACTTGAGCCAACAGAATAACTAACAGATTTGTACGGCTCTGTGTTGCACAGTCATAGGACACAACTATTTTACACAACTATTTGCTATATAGTGATGACATATTGGGAATCAATTTCCTGGATAATATTGATGACTCTGGACAGGGTGTGGTTACAAACAGCATTGCCAAACACATAGATTTTGCATCTCAATTTTGAAAGGAAATGACTAAATGGATGACCCCTGGTTTCCTCCTGGGGTTTGCAGTCTAGCACTCCTTCCCACAGACCAAAGAAGTGTCTGCTACTGCTGTATCCTAAATGGACTTCATGCTGTGTGGAGCCTAGAGCATGCACAATGCAGATGGAAAGTGATTGGAGCCAGAGAACATAATCAGATGCAAATAGAATGTATGGAGATTTTAGCAAAAAGTCTTTTAAAAGCTCTACTGAGCATGTGACAAATGGTGATTTTGAAGGGCTTATAATAATAAAATAGGGTAGCTTTTCATGAGTCCAATATTAGGCAATTCTCTGATTCTAGATTTATTTCCTTTGCTGGATTTCAAGTTTCTGCTCGAAAGCATGGAGGCAGTAAACTCACCAAAGAAATTATTCTGAAAAAGTTAGCATTAGCAAAACTACCTATTTTCCTCCAATTTTGTTTTTAAGAAATTTTAGAACTATTTTGCTTCAGCTAAAACAAAACAAACAAAAAGTCTGAAGCAAATATGAAAATTACATTCTAAATGGTTGAAGTTTGAGAAAGTTATAAGCAACTGTAAAGAGTGGCTTATAATGGAAAGTGTTAATCACCCTTAACTACAGACATCACTATCAGATTCACTCATAGTACAGTAATAATAAATGTTGCTTGTTTTAAGGCAGATCTCTTTATTGAACTACAGATCTATATATATAAAAGTCAAATGGTGTATGAGTGTATGCGTGTGTGCGTGTATGTACGTTCCCTTACTCCTTCCACACCGTTTGAGCTAGACACTTGAAATTTGGTACAGTTATAGGCTTTAGGGTCCTAATCAGAGTAAGAATCGAAAAATTTTCAAATCTCACCTCTGACACCTCCTAGGGGTGAAAATCTTTAAAGCCCATTAACATCAGCTGGGCAGCAGGTTAACACCTGCTGTTCTCTGTGACATAGTTATGATGTAATAATACCCCCCTCCAACAGACCCCGCACTCGCTCAGCACTCTCCCCTCCCCCCCCCCAATGGCCCCCCCACTCACTTAGCTCTCTCCCCCCTCAGGTAAGAATTGAAAATTTTTTAAATCTCACCCCCCTCCCCCCACTCCAACACCCCCCCACTCACTCAGCTCTTGCCCCCCTCCCCCTCTCCAACGGACCCCGCACTTGCTCAGATCTCTCCCCCCTTCCCCCCTCCAATGGACCCCGCACTCGCTCAGCTCTCTCCCCCCTCAGGTAAGAATCGAAATTTTTTAAAATCTCCCCTCCCCTCCCCCAACTCCAACGCCCCCCCCCACTCGCTCAGCTCTCTCCCCCCTCCAACGGCCCCCGCACTCTCTCAGCTCCCTCCCCCCTCCAACAGCCCCCCACTCGCTCAGCTCTCTCCCCCTCCCCCCTCCAACGCCCCCCCCACTTGCTCAGCTCTTTCTCCCCTCTCCCCATCCAATGGACCCCGCAGTCGCTCAGCTCTCTCCCCCCGCCCCCCCTCCGATGGACCCGAGCAATGCCAGGTATTTTTGCTAGTATTTTAATAAAACATATAAAATATGAGCTATGGGACACAAGGGTTAAATAAAAAGAACAAGGAGTCCAGGGGCACCTTAAAGACCACCGGACTCCTGATTGTTTTTGTGGATACAGACTAAACTCCATGCTGAGACTACCAGCAAGGTTGCTAAGTAATGGTGTACACCTGATGTGGATTTCAGATATATCCTGAGGACTTCTCTCTCCTTTGCTTTTTCTAAGAAACAGCAAGCTAGAACATTTACCAAACACTCTGCATGATATTGAACACCATAGGAGCAGCCATCAGCATGTAGAAAACAGGAACTAGTTGATTTCATATTACAAAGTGCAAGAGCTGCCTTATCAAAATCTATTCATGCTAGTTCTTCCAGTGCTTCTCCTTTTGATGTCCAAAAAGCTGTTGCACCATATTCCCTGCTGTTGGTGCCACTGTAAAATTTCAGGTAATGAGGTAAGAGGCACACTCGGGTTCTTTACATGCCAAGATGAGGAAAATTAATTTTAATGCTAAAAAATGAGAGTACTGGTGCAGACGGTCACTAAATACTACCAGCTGCTCTATGATACTGAAATCTGCCTGTTAAAGAAAAAATAAGTGAGGAGCAAGTTCTTGTAGTCCATTATTACCTTGGGATAAAAAAAAGTCATACAGGAGAACTCAAACATAAGTTATGATCACGACAATAAATATGACTGTGCAAGGGGGAAAAAAAGATGTAAGAATGCATCTCTTGAAGGAAAGCGCGTATCTTTCTAACACATTGGTGAAACTGTTCATCTTTGTGACAATATACAGCACTAACCGGGTCAATGTCTGAATAAGTTATCTAACACACACTCTATATTCCAAACTTATAAGTTAAAACTGATAAGAGAAGATTTAATTTGATAACAACATTTTTTTATTTGGCCTATTTTGTTTAGACATTAATTAATGTTTGCCCATTTGTGACAATATTGCTGTTTTCAAAGAGGAGTTGAATATGGACCCATTGCTGTACTGCTTTTTTGTTGTGGTGGTGTTTGCTTGTTTTATACTAACTCGTTCTCTAAGATGACAATCAAAAGGGGACATACAGTAACTAGCTAGTACTGACCTGTGTATAGCAGAGTAAGAAGTTCACTTTATATTTAAAATTTTGTGGACATGATTTCTAAGGCAAAGGTTCTCAAACTTTTCTTCCTGCGTATCCCCTTCCATATCTACCATTTGCCTGCCTACCTCTACCCTTCTTGTCACCGATACTTTGTGTGTTCCTCTTAACACCACCTGTCTTTAGCCCTGTGTCCATATCTTAATGTTACTTACAGATATAGTGTGATGTATGAAGCTGAAAACAATCCCCTAAGTTCTGAGCATAGTTAGACTGTAGAGTTGCTAGGCAATTGAACCCAGACTGTACAGTGACTGGAGGTGAGGGCTCAGCAGCATCTCTGTGTATCTAAAGTTGCCAGGCATCTGGTTTTCAACTGGAATGCCTGGTCGAAAAGGGATCCCAGTGGCTCTGGTCAGCACCACTTACTGGGCTGTTAAAAGTCCATTTGGCAGCACAACAGGGCTAAGACATGCTCTGCACAGCTCCCAGAAATGGCCACCATGGCATCCAGGGAAGCTCTGAGCACTGCTGCCGCCCTGAGTGCTGACTCTGCAGCTCTCATTGGCCAGGAACCATGGCCAATGGGAGCTGTGAGGGCGGCACCTGTGGGTGCAGGCAGCGCACACCACACAGCCGTTTGGCCACACCTCCGTCTAGGGGCCACAAGGATATGCCGACCACTTCCGGGAGCTGCGTGCCAACCAGGGGCCACCCAGACAAAGCCCACATCCCGAATGACCTGCCCCAGGTCAGAACCCTCACTCACATCTTAACCCTCTTCCCTAGGTGAGAACTCCCTCCTGCCCTAGCTCTGAGCCCCGTCTTAGAGCCTGTACCCTGGACTCCCTCCCACACCCCAACCCGAGCCCAGAGACCCCTCCTGCACCCCAAATCTTTCATCCCCAACCCCACCCCAGAGCCCATACCCCCATCCAAAGGTGCCACCACACCCTAACCCAGCCCTTAGTCTACTCCCACACTCCAAACCCCTTGGCCCCAACCCAGAGCCCTCCCCTAAACCCCAAACTCCTCATCCTCAGCCCCACCCCAGAGCCTACACCCCTAGATGGAGTCCTCATCCCCTCATGCACCCCAACCAAGCCCAGAGCCCCCCCATCCCATGCCCTGAACTCCTCATTTCTGGCCACACCCCAAACCCCCATCTGGAGCCCTCACCTCCTCCTGTATCCAAGCCCACTGCCTCAGCCCAGTGAAAGTGAGTGAGGGTGGAAGAGAGGAGCAATGGATGGAGGAGGAATCAGTGAGTGGGGGCAGGGCCAAAGAGAAGGGGCAGCCAGCTGTGCCCAGCAGAGAGCTGAGCAGGAGGGGGGGGAGGAGGCAGAGAGCCGAGCGGGGGGAGGGGGGAGGAGGCAGAGAGCCGAGCAGGGGGGAAGGGGGAGGAGCTAGAGAGCTGAGCGAGGGGGAGGAGGGGGAAGGGGGCAGAGAGCCAAGCGAGGGGGGGGCAGAGAGCCAAGCGAGGGTGGGGGGGATGGGGCAGAGAGCCAAGCGAGGGGGCAGAGAGCCGAGTGAGGGGGAGGGGGCAGAGAGCCGAGCGAGGGGGATGGGGGGAGGAGGCAGAGAGCCGAGCGAGGGGGGGGAGGAGGCAGAGAGCCGAGCGAGGGAGAGGGGGCAGAGAGCCAGGACGGGCAGAGAGTCAGAGAGCTGAGCGAGGGGGTGGCGTCGGGGGGGAGAGCGAGCGAGCCGTTACTGTTGGCCCGTGTACACGGGCTTTTACACTAGTTTTACATAATTTGCAGAGTTTTAAAGCATCATTTGGTAGCCTATTATGAAAATGCAAGAAATAAAATCTTCCATTACACAATTTCTCCCATGCAAACCCCCAGAAATGTCTCTCATTCCCCTGTGGGTACATGTACCACAGTTTAGAAACCCCTGTTCTAGGAGGTAAGTAAAAACATAATTCTAGTGAAGAAAAAAAGGAAATCATAGGGAACATTTTAAAACCAAACCAAAAAGTAGCCTCTAACTAAACTTCAGGAAGTAGCAACGCATATACCCACTTACAATCCATCCAAGAGGGGTAAACGTATATAACACTTCCAAAATTTTTGAAATCCCTGGCTACAAATTAAAACAACATTTTAAAGACACATTGGCTCCCTTTTTTTCTCTAGGTTAAACAGGTAAAGTACTGCCCTAATTTGATGACTTTCATATTTGTAGCCTACATGCATAATATTGGATGAAAGTGGGCCCATGGTTCATTTCTCGAAGATGGGGGTCTCTGACTCACACTGTGAAGCTGAATAGAGAGGGAATAGTAGGATTTTCGTTCTGCATACAGAGGATGACAGGGATAAACTGAGTTTCCTGTCTGATCATGGAACGGTGCATGTGGAATAGTTTCTGGATTGTATATTGAGAATAAGATGTGATATGTTTTGGTCTCTTTACCATAAGGGAAGTTAAGATATGAAGAAGGAGGATTCAGTTACTCATCTTCAGTCACTGTATTGGGTTTAAGAGGCAAGATGTTGGTGTGTCTGGCTAATGGTGAGTTATAGTTGATGAACTACAAATGGCTTGTGGTTTTGTCTGTGAGTCATATGTGGTGGGTGATGGTTTGACAACTATACTGAAAATACAAACAGTATACTTGCTGCTGGTATAGAAAGGTTTATGGTCTATAGGATGAGTCGGGATGGGGAGTTATGAAGGCAAGAACTCATTAATCCATACTGCTCCCTTTTGCTTCTGTGAACGCTAATATGTAATAGTTATGCTGTTTTAGGAATGGATTTAAAATGCTAAAATGAAATATACTTTTTCAACAAGAGCATCTGAAACACTATTTTAAAAGAACATAAATTATACTCCTTTTGCATCAAATCACATTTTTTGAGAATCTCAGACACAAAGACCACAAATACATTTTGGGGATGTCAGAACACTGGTGGATACTTATCTGAGCATGAATAATACTTGGAGCTGAGCCCAAACACAAATCTTTGTTTTACTGAGATCCATGTGGTGCAAGCGCAGTGAGATTTTGGCTATTACATTCCAAGTTCTATTGACCACCTTCCATTAGCAATCTACAACAATGTAATTTTCAGGATTTAAAGTTTAATGATCTGAGGAGATTACCGAGGATAATATTCTGGGTACTATGACTGTAGTGATTTACCCATTTGTGTCCTGATTCAAGAAAGTATCCCTGTTTAAATAGCATTTAAGCATGTCGGTAAGGCCCATTTTCATAGAATCATAGAATATCAGGGTTGGTAGGGACTTCAGGAGGTCATCTTGTTCAACCCCCTGCTCAAAGCAGGACCAATCCGCAACTAAATCATCTGATTTTCAATGTTAAAGTTAAAATTATGCATAAAAACATGCATAAGTGTTTTCCTGAATCAGGGCCCTGTTTTTCATTTGTCTGATGCCAGCATTGAAAAATGAACATTAGGGTTCCAGGGACTTATTCACTCTCAGTTGGTGTCCTTCCTTTATAGTTATTCCTTATATTCTGCTGGTACTTTTTCAGCAATAAAGACCCGTCTAAGGTTATTTTAAACACAGCATTGTTTTATTAATGAACTTAGTAACAAACTTGTTTCTTTTGGGGCTATGGCTTAACATTATTTCTAGCTCTACCACATTATTATTTTTATTCATAGAGTGGACTCCTTTGCTTCTAGCTACTAGAACTCTCTTATGATTTGAAAAATACTGCAGTCCTTAAAAAACTGCAAAAGAATTGTGATACATACAGAGCATCATGTTACTAACTAAAGCTTTAAAATAAAACAAAAAAACTAAATCTCTCTTTACAACTTCCCCACTCAATTTTTGTGTGACATTGAGATATATATATTGAAACCAAGGTTTTTATAAAATATCTCAAAGCACATGTGAAGCATTACCATATAAGAAATAACATCACTACAGAAAAGACTTACATAAATATCTTGGGTATATATTTTACCAATTTCTACCCATATTACTTGGAATTACTAAAATTAATGTTTGGGAACTGCCTAAAAGTGAGTAGTCACTCTTATTTAGATGAAGGATATATAAAAGCTCATATCCCTTATTCAATATTATTTTCATTTATTATTGGTATTATGGTACATCAAGGATTCCATAGGATAGCTTATTGCTAGTATTATATAAACATGCAATAAAACAGTCCCACCCTTGAAGAATTTGCAATCTAATTTAAAATTAAATGTAACAAAAGAGTGCAATTAGCAATTGGAGGGATGGAGGGAGACAGGGTAAATGAGTGAAAGGAAAATGTGGTTTAACGTACCCAACTCAGGGTTACAAGTCATTTATATTTTATACGTTTCAAGAACAAGAGAAATAAGAGAGAGAGAGAGAGAGAGATCAGTTACAGGCAGTCTACCTAGCTTCAATAAACACAACACACATAGATTTAATTCTGATTAATTTTTCTCTTTTTTCCAAATATTTTGGCCACATTTTTTTGATTTAGGCAAGGGCTTTAGGATCTGAATTTCTGCATTATGTTCTAAATCAATGAACTGTGACAGGCAATAGCACCACTACTAACCTGCCTGCCACTGACTGTCAAACTAGTGCCACTTTTCAGCATGAAACTCATGAAGAGCATCACAGACTGATGTGCAGATAGAGACAAAGAACCATTTTCCGCTTTGAACTACAAACTTGGTCTGCATTTTTTTCCAACAGATTTTCAATACTAAATATATCTGTATTGAACCAAAATTGGAATTGGTTAGAAAAAACCACATACAGAATGATTCATAATGCTCACAATAGAGCAAGCCATGTGTATTTCTCATTCTGACTGCATGAATCACCAACTCTTTGGATCCCAGTACTGCTTCATACAAATAGATCCATGAAAAGCCAAGAAAAACAGAAGTGAAAACTAATGTAGTGTATTACTGTTTTCAACATTTGTTTTATCTTTAGTTCGTAGCAACTCAGCATAGACCAACAATTATTCTACAAACCAATTTTCACAAAAAAAGGGCTCAACCATAACTTAGAAAATGCAATGGAAAAACTTTGTAGGGCAGAAATGTCCGCCTATGATATGCAGAGGCCTATGATGGGCATATAATCAGGTAGGGCACTTTTCATCAAAGGGCTCCAAACATACATACACACAGAATTCAGGAGACACAGGACAACAGGCCCTGTTAAGGGTGTGAAGGGAGCTGGATAGAGTGTAGCATGCCTTACTTCACACAGGACTCACAAAATCTAAGCTTAGCCCCGTTAAGCAGACATTTAAAAAGAATGAACATTTTGTCAAGGATATATGATGGTAACTAAATAAATATTGATAGTATTTATATATAAAGATTTTATTAGCATAACACTGGAACTGCAACATTACTCACAAGTGCAAAGCCATGAGTGAATTCCTTGGGTTATTTCTATGTGAGTGCTATGAAATCCATACCATACCACCCCAAGATCACTTTGTTTATGTCACATTTTAGAGCAAAGTTGATTTAGAAATTTGTTTTAAAATGCTGGTACTTTTGCTGTTGTTTTTATATACCTCTGACTCCTTAGCCAGCCACTGAGAATGTATCTTCCTTGACTAGGCGCACTTGGAAGCTTTTCAAAGCTCTTCAGTTCTGCAGCCACAGAGGCTAATTGCTATCCCTAGGCAGAAATATCATTTTTATTTGCCCACCAAAGATAAAATGCTTATTTAATACCTGATCCTGAATTCATTCCTGCATGCCTGTTGAGGGCAGATCCAGCACACAAAACTCTCATTGAGTCCAATGGGATAGATGCATCTATACCATTTACAGTATTGGGTATCAGGTGTTCCATACTATCCCTCTTCCCTAAGCATAGCCTCATTTTGCTTAGGAGAATGGATTTGTGAAAAGAATGTCGGGCTTCTAATGTATTAAAACAAGAGAATAATTTTAACAAGTAGAAGCCGAAATGCAACATACTTTATTGTTGGATAATAAAGGCAGCTCTATGATGTGCAAGCCTTTTAAGAGATAAATTGTCTTTACTTCTTGGATACTTATGAGCTATGAAAAATGAGCTATAAAAAAGTAATAAGAGGATACACGTACAATTTTGTTTTGAAGAAAATAATGTGAAATTAATTATCATAATATTACTATTTATAGTTAATATAGCTGTACCAAAAACACAAAGATGGATTCTTTGTCCAGAACTCATAATGTAAGATAATAAGGAGAATACTACAACACAATTTAAAGGTAAGGGACAGATGAGGAGACGACAATATGATTACCTGATCACTTTGGAATGTAGTAGCTTGACTGGTATCATATTTTAATACATATATTTCCTTCATTTTATTAATGCTATCATTTATTTTTTGAATTTAAAACTGCTACTGGCACAGATCTAGCATCTGCAGACCCCAAATCCAACCATAACACAAAAAATTGTGATGTTTTCCATACCCATTTTATTTGTATTTGTTCTAAGAGTTAAGAGTTGCCTTTCTGATCTCTCTGTGGCCCCAATTCTGAAGTTGGATCTGCCCAGGCAGGCTCTTGTACTCAGTAGAGTTCAGTGGAGCTCTACCAGCCTACATGTCTGTCCATTTGAATCTGGTTGCAGATTCAGAGCCTATCATGTTACAGTGATATGTTTCATAGGCAGTCACATTTAATTTCTCACCTCTCTACTGAATAATGTTCCTTAATGAAAGAGGGAAAATGTTAATCAAATCTGTTCTTAAATCTAACATAAATACTATGGGCTACATCTGTACAAGAAGCACAAAGCATTATAAAATGAGAGATAAACTCCTATGCACACAATAAAACAAAAAGAAACATCTTGTATGCACAAGAAAAACAATTCTAAAGTAGTTTATAGTATGAAAATGACCACTTCACTTTATGTAAACTTATTTCTAAAAGAAGTCTTACAAATAGCATCTCAGAAAAATTCAGTTCACTCAGGAGACAGTCTCTCTGTAAATTCTCCAGCTAAACATCCCTTAGAGATGATTACTTGAAGACTACATCCTTGGTCAATATGCCCCCAATTTTCTCACACTTTCTTATCACCATGTCAGAGAACCACTGCAGCTACACGCTTTTCCATTGTGGCTTCCCAGAATTCACCCACCTGTATCAACTGGTGGGTAACTTAATGGGGCCAGTGGTGAAAGTGGGACAGTACCATCAGTAACGGAAGGGAGACCCTCACCAAGGGACAAGTAGTTTCACCTTCTCAGAGTCTCTGGTACCCATTGGCCAGCCAGGGGAGAGGGGTGCTGATTGGCCAGCATTCCCCTTCTCCCAGTGTGGGGGCCACATGGAGCCTCTTTCAGCTCCATTCCAGACCTGTAACCCCTGCACTATATGCAATTACATGCTTAGTACAGGAAAGTATGGGTGATGGCAGGTAGCTTCCCTCCCCTGTGTTAAAGTTTAATAAAAGTTGCAGCCAACAGCATAATTCCATGCACCTATCAATCCTCATTTTGCCTCTGTGTCCACATCAAAAGGTCTGCAGCATGCATCCCTCAGTTGCCTTGAAGATGCCATGTGGCATCCCCACGTTCTAATGCACCTAGCAAAGCACTTGGTGGAACTCTTATCAGAGCTACCAAAGGCTTTAATTAAGAAGTTTTATGAGGAGAAATTTAACTATCCTACATTGTTTATGTGCCAAACATATTACTTATAACCAAAACTTCAACATGGAATGAATGAAGTTTAACTTCCTTAAAAGTATATGTTTATACAAACTTAAAATAAAATATGAAAATTTATCGCCTGATCCTGAAAACACTGAAAAAAATCCAGGAACATTAATCAGAAGAAATTAATTTACAAACACTCCAAAGGAAGCAAATTAAACTTTCAAGTGTCTGCACAATTATTATAATTTCAACCTATGAAGATAAACTCTACAATCAAATGAATATACATGAAAAAATTGTATCAAAGCACTCATAATAAGATTAATAACTTGATACTTTTTAAATAAAATTCTGTTTTTTTAATAATAATTTTAAAATTCCATATCGGTATGTGGATGTATGTTCATGCAAAAATGCATAAAAATAGCTCCGTAGATTTTTTAAAAATGACTAAGTAAAATTAAGTCACTTTGCTTATGTTATTAATGGCATCTTAAAATTTATAACTTTGAAAATTATATTTTACAAAACCCTCTGAAAGTGTAAGGTATAAAAGATTATTACTCATTTATACCTTATTAGATGCTTTCCTTCTTCCCATAATACTGTTCATCTGGCCTACACTTCATACTCGAGTCATGCAGATTGGAGTTGACTCTCAATTACGCAAAGTCTTTCTCCAAAGATGACAGTCCAAATACAGTAGAGATAAAATACATCAAGGTTTAAAATAGGTCTGTTCAGCCCCAGTGCTGCTTCATCATGAAATGATATAATTCACTGATGCCTCTGCCTAGCCTAACATATGTTCTATTCACAGCCCGCGTCACTCTTCATTTGTAATTATTTCCTTTTTTTTTTTTACCCCATCTTGTAATACTTTGCTTGGTTGAAGACAAATACTGAGAGGCAAAAAGAATATTATCATATGATGACCTGTTCCACGGTGTTAAGTCCCTGTCAAGGTTTGATTTTAACACGGGGTATTGATGACAGTACATCAATTCAGGCATCATGTCCTGAATTAGACTATATTAATTATCACTTGAGTGCAGTATGCATGAAAGTGCTGTTTCATTGACTAAAAATATTTGACTGAATATAAATCTATTTCTTGTCTGGTTGCTTATGGATAAAGACATTTTTTGTCTTTGCCTTGGATAGTTCTTTTTAAAATATGATATTTATAAGATTGTCTGAATAAATTGTCTGACAACAACAGATCTGGGTATTTTTAAACAAAGAAAATTATATGGGCTGTCTACTGTTGGCAACTGTTTAACAATGTATCAGAGTTAATAGTTTAGTCAAATGCTACATAACATAATGTAAATAAATAACTAAATCAAGTGTATATACTCCCTACAAAAAGTATTTAAATTGAAATGGAATATGAAAAATTTAACTTTTAATATTACATGAAGGAGAATACAAGCAACACAGTTCGTTTTTTCATGAATGAAAAAGTGTATTTTCAATGGACAATGAACTGTAGCATTGATTTTAATTTTTAAAAAAGAAAACGGCACTATAAGAAGACTTCAGGATTCTTTAATGAAGTTTATGTTACCCAAAAGCTACTATTCTACAGATACTTATTTTTCATAGTAAGGACTCTATTAGCCAGCACCTTAATAACAGAAAGGAGGCAAGACTCTGGATATTTAAGACTAAGTGTCGTCGTAGTTAACATAGCACATTAAAATACACTTACCCATGAAAAAGGGAATTTACTTTACTCTTTATGTAACTGAAAATCATTTTTTAAATTTCTCACTCTCACTGATTCTCAAGGCCATTGCAAGGTATTAAATTCTTACTGCATGTAAGAGACACTCCATTCAAAGAGTAGATTTTGCTGGTCAAAAGAATTATGTCCCAGCCACCATAAATCGTTTATGTCTATTCACAGAAAAGAAGCACTCAACACAAATCTAACAAAAGTTGACAAGAGCTAACTAGATTACAATGATATTATGTATGATTTTATTGAATAAAATGCTCCCTATATATATTAATTGTCCTTATTCAATATAATTTATTATTTTGATGCCTTGAAATGGAAACTCTTAGTGTTTTGATACATGGGCTAAAAGACAGCATTGTTTTGCAGAAGCTTCTTCATCTCTAGCCACACATGCTGTAATTCCCTCAAATGAATCTTCCATTTGTTTGCTTGTCTGGGTGAGACATCCAGGGCCACTTACCCAGGCCCCAGCCTTGCAAGACACTCCACCACGTGCCTGCCAACTTCACCTTCCTTAGAGCACTGATGTGCTGAACTGTCATAACAGCACCACCTCTCAGCAGGATATCATCTTAGTGCCTAAGTTTCATATGATGCTGACTGCTTAATAATTTTCCTTTTATGGACTTTTGTTGTGAATCTTCTCACACACCCTACACCACACACAATTGCTCTTTTTGTTCTCAAAAGGACCATCTAAACTCCCCCACCAAGCCACAGTAGCAGTTCCAGGCTCCCCTTGTTTACTCATCTCTTCTCTAATGACTCAGGAGTAGTTCCTGCCTCCCCATAGCCCTCTCTGTTAAGCTCACAAGAATGGCGCCTCCTGACTTTCTTGTCCCATCTCCTCCTCCTCCTCAAACATGGGTTTCAGTGGTCCATACCTCCACAAGAGTTGATGCTGGGAGAGTGTGTCTGTGTGGGAAGACTTGAAGTGAGAGTCAAAGGCACTTAACATAAGTAAAAAATAACTGAAGCTAGAAACGTCAAAATTGGCTTCCTTAAAGATCCTCATTGAAGAAGGAAAAAACCCCATCAAACAATGTAAGAGAAAACTGGCTTGGTATTTTTCAAGAGGGGGAATCAAACTAAGATATGCAACTTCAGCTATGGGACTAGTGTAGCTGAAGTCAACGTATTCAGGTCGACTTCACGGCACTGCGTCGACTGCTGCCGCTCCCCCCGTCAACTCCGCCTGTGCCTCTCGTGGCAGTGGAGTGACAGAGTCGATGGGAGAGCTCTCGGGGACCGATTTATCACATCTAGACTAGAAGCGATAAATCAACCCCTAAAAGATTGATCGCTACTCGCTCATCCAGCAGGTAGTGTAGACCTGCCCTAAAACTAAAAAAAATAGGCAAAACATAATTATACCAATTCTATAATTGAATAAATCTTACAAAATTATATATCACTAAAGTACTAAAAATAGTATTTTGCATATGATTTTCTTTTAAAAACATTTTCTGGGTAAAACTCTGATGAGATGTTCCAATGACAAAAATAAACCACTATAGTTTTGATCTTGTGCTTACCATGATGTAACCTAGAAACTCTTGATCTGTGTGTAGCACATTATAACTTATAGTTACCTGTGCAGAAATCATTCTGTCTCTTGTACACACTCACTGTATTTATACTTGTGTTTAGTAGGTATAACAAAAATCTCACTGCTAGCTGGTAAAAAGTGAGCCATATTCATGCTTACAGTCACAAGGCTTTATTTCATACCTCCTAGAATGTACAATGGCAATGACATGGAATTTTTAAAATATAAAAAAATATGAAAAACCACACCAGCTTTTATAGCCTTTTATCCAATAGCATTCCAATACATCAAATGAACTGGTCAACAGTATGATGACCAGGCAAAGCACTTCTCATGTCACAATCCTCCGTACAACAGTGAACAGTCTTGAAATACACTAAGTATAAAAAACTGAAATAATATATGTCCTGTGACAGGATCTCTCTGATAAACAATTACACAACAAAAAGTAGAACATCCAAGAGATTTTAAAAAATGTGATAATTTCAAAAAAAGTTATCCTGTAAAATTTTTATTCAACATGTTACAAACAACATTAGCTTTGTTTTGATGGTTATCCAGTTACTTCCATAGAAAGAATTTCTGTATACAGATGCAGGATACTGCCAAGTTTAATGTGGATGATAAGTCTATAAAGACATCAAAGGATTCTAATATCATGGTAACCATAAAAGCAAAATTTTACATCTTACAACATTCTTCTATTGTTTAGTAAATATGCAAAATAAGCAAAATGACTGTAAAAAAGGTATAATCTGTATACTACTATGGCTAAATATTCCCAAGAGAATTATCTAAAGGCGTGAAGTTCCCTAAGCCCACTCAAGCAAACATATGTCCCATACCGTTCAGCACTTGTTACCACTAGGAGGAGACTGCTTATGTTCCTCCAAATAGAAATATCTGTCTTTAGCGTCCAAGTGAGAAGGTAATAGTCCATGAGCACTTATGAAGTTAAACCCTAAAACTTTTTCTTGGGCATCATAATTGCAACTTCTCAGGACTACAAACATAATCACCAAAAATTCTACATCATTGTGGCATCTGAGAAAAATACTAGTAGGTTTGACAAAAGGCCATTTCTCTACCACTGAACAAAGTGATAAAAGAAAATCAAACATTGTAGAGAAACCTATAGAAATGGCATGTGTTGAAAATGAAGGCACTGAGTATTGTCTTGCTTGTTGATGCATAAACCTGGAAAGAGTTGAGTTTTCTGATGATATAAATCTACATACATTTGAATAAACCTACATTTATTTGAATGACTATTTGAAATTTTCTACATTCCCTCTATGCAACTGTCAGAGATGCTCCCATGGGGATTTTCACAGGAACCCAACATAGTTTCATGCCCAATTCTCATTAAATTTTGATGGAATATGGGCATTTAACTCCCTTATGAGCTTTGCCCCGCAGATCTTGTAAAATCTTTGATCGGACTTACTCCTTCTAGGAAAAGAAGTAAATGCTAGTCACGGATGACTGAAGCATTATGGTATATATGACAGCTGGGGGTCCTCTTAGCCATGGTCTACACTAGGAGGGGGGATCGACCTAAGATACGCAATTTCAGCTACAGGAATAGCATAGCTGAAGTTAACATATTTAGGTCGACTTACTGCAGCATCTTCACGGCGCTGAGTCGACGGCTGCTGCTCCCCCTTCGACTCCGCCTACACTTCTCATGGGAGAGCGCACAGGGATTGATTTATCAGGTCTAGATCAGACACGATAAATTGACTCCTGGAAGATCAATCGCTCCCACTGATCTGGCAGGTATTGTAGACTTGCCCTTAGAGGGAAGGCAAGAAGAAAAAGAAGAGAGGTTCTTTCAATAATTAAAGCCTGGAAAACAGAGTTCAGGTTTTTGGCAGAAGGTGGGGATGGAGCAGAGGAGAGGTAGAGAAGCATGGTCTGGTCCCAAAGCCCTTATGGTCTTAAATAAATAATATAAAATATAGAGAAAGGTGGTATACAAGCAACAAAAGCCCATTTTTTCAATGAGCTTGTGATTTGTGAGCCTGAAAAACCTCACATTTCCACTTAGAAATTGGAATACAGTTACTGCATTTGAACATGCATTAAATGTGTATGAACAACTGAGCAAACAAAAAAATTAAACCCGTAGTGAAAATATAGACCTGAATAGTAAATAAAAGCATTTTAATCAGGGCACTAACACAGAAAAATTATGAAGGAAAAGGAAGGGGAAAACCTGGTTTAAGATAACTAAAAAGAACCACTACACAAAATTGTGAAATTAGGCTTGGGGGGAAAGCATACTGTGATCTTCCTTCTTAGGATCTCATTTTAGGTCCATTAAACTCAACGAGACTTACAAAGTAGGCTCTATGAGAGCAAAATTAGATCCTAAATATATAAGATATCTAAACTCTCATTTCTATCCAAGCTTGTATTACAGGATAGGTCTAAACTCAAAATCTAAAAACACCTGAAATTTGGAGACATCTGCATTCTCGCTCAAGGTCCAAATGTCACAGTTTGGGTCCATCATTTGTTTGCATGTGAACGTGAAAAGTTTACAAGCAAAACAATGGGAATCCAGCCTGGCAGATGCTGTGTGTGCAGTTAAACATCTCTGTTTAGGGGTCAGGACATTTTTTTCCCCCACATAGGGTGAACTGGCAGAGGCGTGGGGAGTTTCTTCACCTTCCTTGCAATGGATTAAGTAGGAATGTGATTGGTACCCTAACTGAAGACCTTGGTTGAGGGTTGGTTAATTCACAGTAACTTGTGTCAAAATACAAAATGTGCACAGTATTTTGGAGGACATATATGTGGGATGCTTTTGCAGTATTTAACTCTATGGCAAATTTCCTGCATCATGCCAAGACTGTAGCTATTTAAGATTTTTGGTTTCTGTCAAGTCTGCTTGAACACTTGATCATGGTAAAAAAATCTAATAAAGATGATTTCTTCAAACTTCGTGCATCCCACATACAGGAGACTCTCGATTATCCAGGATGATAGGGAAAAAAATAATCCCGGTTAATAAAATCCCGGATAATCACTATCCATAGGAAATATGGGAGGGTGGGGGGTTAGTTCACCAGCCACCATGCGCCGGGGAGGGGGTGTTGGTTCACTGGCTGCCCTGCACCCTGGTGTGTTTTTTGCTTGGGGTGGCAACAAAGCCAGAGCCAGCCCTGCACATTATGTGTATTTTTTTTCACATCCTGGTTAATCCACAACCTGGTTAATCCAATCCTGGATAATCAAGAGTCTACTGTATGTGTCCTCCAAAATACTCTACACGTTTTGTATTTTGACACAAGTTACAGTGACTTTGACACATGTTAAAGCCAAGTTCATGGCTGTAAGTTCATGTAGGTACTAATCACATTATTTCTTAACCAGAATTACAGGTAAATAAAGATGAATAAATGGGTGGCTGTTCCTGCTACTCCTGCTAGGGTGGACATAGACTCGGGACTAAACAAACTGTAATAAGAAGTAAATGAATCTGACTTCCAGGACTTCTCAAAGCAGAAAAAGAATGAGACTGCAACAGAAATGGTGCAGAGTGTGCCAATTTATGAGTGGTCAAGAAGAATTTACACTCCTGGGGACTGCTGAAGGGTGTGCCTGTTTTGTAGCTCCTCCTGCTGGCTGAGCAAGGCCCTTCAGGAACACTTCCCCCAGCTTCTTCTAGTGGGGCTCAGAAATAAACCACTCGCCTCCAGAGTCTTACACAATATTGCTCTTCTTCTGGAGTTCAGTTTATACAGCTTCCCCCCAAACTCCCCTTTAGGATCAGGAATCTGAACAACCCTTCCCTCTTGGGGCTGAGAGGACTTTAGACCTTTGGCCCATACAATCTGCTGGCCACACCATGGGACACTGAGACTAACTCTGGTCTCACATTGATGTAAATCAGGATGAACTCTGATGAATCAATGCAGTTACATAAGTATAAAACTACTGTAAGCAAGATCAGAAGTAAGTGGTTTTATTACCTGCTGGAATATAAATTAAAAAAGACAAAGATTTAGAATTGTCTTACCCAATCCATTTTTATTTGTAATATTTAAATAATTCCTATTAATCTTTTGAACAATAATGGACCGAAAGAGCAGCTATACTGCTTGCCTCTCTCAAAGTATCTCAAATCTGTGTGTCTAGTCTAAGTGCTCCCTAACACATTATCATTTGTGTTAAAAGTTTCAATCAAAATCACATTTGCCCTCCAGCCAGGAAAGAAGCATAGTCCATAGAGCTGTTACAGCTATATCTGCTGTGATATAGATAAAGGGTAACCTTATTTAACATACTGAGCCATAGTGAAGCTTGGTGTAGAGACAGGAAGTGCTAGATGTGGTATATCTTGGTTTTACTATGGCTTTAGATACTATTTTGCATCACCTTCTCATAAACAAACTAGGGAAAAACAAGCAGGCAAATACAACCTAAATGGAGCTACTATAAGTTGCATAATTGACTGGAAAACTGTTCTTTGAGAGTAGTTATTAGTGGTTAACAGTCAAGCTGGAGGTGGGTTCCCACGGGGAGCAGTTCAAGGTCCAGTTCTGTTTAATATCTGCATCTATGATTTATCTATGGCATAGAGTACACTTATAAAATCTGCAGATGATACCAAGATGGAAAGGTCTGCAAGTGCTTCGGAGGATAGGACTGAAATTCAAAATGATCTGGACAAACTGGAAAAATGGTCAGAAGTAGACAGCAGTTTCAATAAGGACAAATGCAAAGTACTCTATTCAGGAAAGAACGATCAGTTGCACACCTACAAAATGGGAAATGACTGCCAATGAAGGAGTACTACAGAAAGTCATAATAAGCTAAATATGAGTGAACAGTGTAATGTTGTTGCAAAAAAACACTGTTGCAGATTACACTAAACTGGGAGGAGTGGTAGATATGTTAGAGGGTAGGGATAGGATACAGAGGGACCTAGACAAATTAGAGGATTGTGCCAAAATAAATCTGATGAGGTTCAACAAGTACAGAGTCCTGCACTTAGTTGCAGTGCAGGAGGCCTAGGCTGGATATTAGGAAAAACTATTTCACTAGGAGGGTGGTGAAGCACTGGAATGGGTTACATAAAGAGGTGGTAGAATCTCCTTCCTTGAAGGCTTTTAAGGTCAGGCTTGACAAAGCCCTAGCTGAGATGATTTAGATCAGTGGTCCCCAACCCCCGGGCCGCGGACCGGTACCGGGCCGTGGATCGATCGCTACCGGGCCGCGGACGCGTTCCCAGAAGTGTCCGCCGAAAAGCCGCAGTTTCACTTTTCGGAGTGAATTCGGCGGCTTTTCGGCGGACATACAGCCGGTCCGCGGCGGCGAAGAAAAAAGAAATCCGGTCCGTGCCGCAAAAAAGGTTGGGGACCACTGATTTAGATTATTTAGTTGGGGATTGGTCCTTCTTTGAGCAAGGGACTAGATGACCTCCTGAGGTTCTTCCAACCCTGATATTCTATTATTCTAAAACATCATTCTGCAATGTTTTAGCAGAAGTGTTATAAGGAAGACACAAAAAGTAATTCTTCTGCTCTATTTCACGCTGATTAGGCCTCAACCAGAGTACTGTGTCCAGTTTGGGGTGACACATTTCAGGAAACATGTGAACAAAATGGAGAAAGTCCAGAGATGAGTAACAAAAATAACTGAAGGTCTAGAAAAACCTGACCTATGAAGGAAGATGGAAAAAACTGGGTTTGTTAGTCTGGAGAAGATGGAGGGCGATAGGGGGAGGGGGACATGATAACCGTTTTCAAGTACATAAAAATTTGTTATAGGGAGGAGGGAGAAAAATTGTTCTTCTTAACCACTGAGGACAGGATAAGAAGTAATGGGCTTAAATTGCAGCAAGGGTAGTTTAGATTGGATGTTAGAAAAAACTTCCTGTCAGGGTGGTAAGCACTGGAATGAATTGCATAGGGAGGTTCTGAAATCGCCATCACTGGAGATTTTTAAGAGCAGATCAGATAAACACCCAAGGATAGTCTATCTAAGAGTACTGCCTTGTGTTCAGGGGACTGGACTAGAAAGCCTCTCAAGGTTCCTTCCAGGTGTACAATTCTATGATTCTATGCAACTGAGTTTCATACATTTATACCATCAAAGAAAGTGGTGGAAAATATTTAAATGAATTTAAGAATATCTAAAAGGCAATGGACAACTATATTCCTCTGGCACACAATACTCTCTATCATAAGAATAAACCTCACATGTTCTGGGGACAGAACTTTCTCAGGGGTTGGTCCAAGACTGTGGAATGAACTCCTCAGGAGCTAAGGACTATCACCAACCGTACCATCATCTTCTCCAACTGTAAGATATATTTCTTTGTTATAACTTTAATATTAAACATATAGCGATATTTAAAAACAAAACAAAAACTCTACCAAAAGAAGATTTTCCACTGTCACACATCTCCTCCTGGGGAGCAGATGAGAAAACAAACAACATATGACAGATGCTATTGAAGTTGGCTACTGGAAGGTGTTCAGATATGGTGATGACCATAGTACAAGAACCATATATTTTTTAAGAATTTGTTTCTAAATAACCTACATTACATAAGGTTGAGAGTTCACACCAGTGATGTAAGAATAAGAAACATTACAGAGATGTAATTATCTAAAACAACTATTACAAACTCAAGAAATTCAGAGTTAAAATATCACGGCATGGAAACCTACCCAAAACTTTGACTCTACCGCCAGGCAGTGGTGTCACTGGGGAAGGAGGGAGACATTTTTCAAAAAAATCTGTTTCTTGTAAATCAGACCACAATACTAAAATGCTTTAATCATAATTGTATGATTATTCTTTAGTGTCACTATAGGCAGAGTTAAGGTTTCTTTGGAACAACCTTACTTCAGCATGTTGTTTTTTTTTGTTTGTTTAACCATAATTCTATATTTTCTGGGTTTTTAATTCTTGTTTTGCAGATAATTATACCAGTCTTCTAAGGATTTTCTACTTGGAGTTACTGAGGCATCCTTACTACAATCTTAATACAAATTTTACATGTAATATACTATATTCTTTATATATAATAAATAGATTGAATCCCTTCAGAACCCAGCTCAACCTTAACTGTGAAGCATGACCAGTGCATATATAATTTCAGTAAAGTTATTGATTTAATACCTTACTTCTTTTGCTACAATCCATGTAGTTAATTGATGTAAATTACTTCTCCCAACAGCCTTCTGATTATGCTTAATATGTTGAATTTTAGATAAATATCTACAAAAGTGTCCCCACTCTGGCATTAATAGAGTGTGTTTGTGCACTTGCGCGTGCACGCACACACACACACACACACACACACACATTGTTCAAACTCACCTACTTCCTGGAGTTTGTCTTTATTTTTAACTTAAACAACAACAAAACATAAAAAGTAAACTTTCTACTGTTCCATTCTGCATCAGAGAGCCAGCATCTATACTCCAACATTTATAGTTCCAGGTTAGCATGAATCTTGTCACTGAGGAAATATCTTTCTTAAATTGTTGGAAATGGCTTGAATATTTCCCAAGCATCCTGCATTTTAGTATGAGGGGAGGATTCAGAGCCCCATGTATTTGATGCTGTTGATGGCTTTGCATCTTAAGGATGACTTGTACCCTTTTTATCTTGCAAATTTTCATTTTCTTTAATTGTTGCAAGAATTGATACAATGGAAAGTTGCTATTTTGCCCTCTGGACACAAACAACTCCTGTGAATTGTCTCATTGGACAATAAGATCTCAGGTCATATCAGTAAGGAGTACAAATTATAAGACTTTGTATGGTGCTTCCCTACTTTTTCAACAAACTACATAGCTACATCAGTTTACTTATGTTTGAATATATCCCTCCACTTAAAATATCTGGAGACTTTGAGCCTTAAGAGGATAACACATCCAGATAATATTAAAAGTTATTTTTACTAATTATGCATATCTTTTTAATCCGGTGACAGAGGATAAAGTTTGACTGTGTAATCTGAATACAATTAGCTCCATAGCAGATTTATGTGTATTACAGGATTTTTTAAATTTATTTTTCATATGACTGTGATCTTGATGGATACATAATTGTTAATAAAATTAAAGTTTTTTTTTCAAATATGTATTTTGGGTTTACTACAACTTGACCATTCTAACATACCTTTGGAAGTGTAATGTAACTTTATCTCTGAAATAAATTCTTCTTTGCTGTTTATTCTTAAATGCAAAGAAAAATAATCCATTCTCATTGGGGTTAATGCTCTTTCATTAATTCCTTGAAAAATGGAAGTGAAATCTGAATGTTCTCACTGGGCCAATGGTTCACTCTGGTGTGGGAAATGAAGTTTGGGCTGCTTTGACTGACAGGTCTGAAACCTTCCAGTCTCCTGTTGGCTTGCTCATCCCTGTCTGAAGAGTATTAAAAATTGCCTTGGTTATGGGGGTGGGACATGAGTGCATTTCTGATTCTCAGACAGTGACAAACTCTCCTCTCCATATTGCCTCTTTGATGTTCTTCTTTATTGAGGGTTAGCGGCAAATGCACCTTTTATAATTAATCATAATTTGATCATAATAGCATCAATAGGCCCCAATCAGGTCTCACTGCACTATGCTGCGTATACATGGTGCTAAATCTATGTTGTTGGCACAACCATGCTCTAAGTATTCTGTAACAGCACATACCTGTCAGTGAACACTAAATGTGTGCGTGGGAAGAACACTGTACACTGGTTGTATTTCATAGCAGGTTTGTCTTTCTGTTTTTTGCGTATTGTGTATAACTATAAAGCACTTCTCATCTGAGCTTAGTTTCTGTGTGAAGAAAGAGCTAATCTGGACATTCCAGTATGTGGGCCAAATTCCATTTGCCTGGGGATTAGTGAGGTACCAAATATGGAATGTCACAAAGTAGAATGGAATATGACCAAATTTATTGCTGGATGATGGATAGGGGCAATGTTTTTTTCTTAGTTGGTTAAAATTGTTCTATCAGGCCCCCATCCAACAATAAAGACTGTTCAGGCATAGATGTCTGCCCATACAGATCTCACTGACTTTGGTGGAACTCCATAGGGGCAGTTTGTGAACCTTAGAAATTATGAAAAACAATGTAACAAAATCCTTTAAAGTACACTTTAGTAAAATGGAATAATTAATATTATTGTATTTTGCAAATACACATTAGAAGATAATAGGTAACTGGGAGCAACCCTTAGGTATCTCTACTAATAATCAACAAGTTTTGTAATTTTGCTTTGTTCTATGCATTTATAATTATGGTTTTGGGGCATAATGGCCTAGACTCTAGAGCACTGGCATCCGACATTTTCTGAAAGCGGGCCAAACATATTATTTAAGAAGGTCATGAGGCCACTATCAATAATCTGGGGAATATTCCCTGGCCTACTCTGCACCATTTTGCCTCTCAAGCATAGGGTGACCAGATGTTCTGATTTTGTAGGAACAGTCCTGATATTCTGGTCTTTGTCTTATATAGGCGCCTATTACTCTTTATTCCCTGTCCTGATTTTTCATACTTGCTGTCTGGTCATTCTACCCAAGAAGAACCACCTGCAGTTCCCCTGCTGAGGATTCTCTTAGCATGAAGGAATCACCAGAGAGTGTAAGAACAGTATATTCACAGCCTCTGGTGCAAGTGGAAAGCATAGTGAGGAGTGGCACAATGAGGGTGGAGGAATGTCTGGATGGTGGGTGCTGAATCCTGGTTAACTACTGCAACTAGGAAGTCCATAGGGTACTGCTCTAAACCTGTGTTGGTTCAGAGAAACTGGGAGGGTTTACTGTATAGTAATTTAGAGTAAGATCTATTTAGATTGTAAATTGTTTGGGAAAGAGACCATCTTTTTGATTGGTGCTCCTAGGCTTTGCCACAATACAAACAAATAATAATTGGTTGTTGCATCTTAAGTTCTCCTCTTTTTCCCCCTCTCCTGAGCTACCAAGGTAAAGATTGAGAACCTCTGTCCTAATATTTTCATTTTTTAATTCTCTCGTGATTTTAGATGAGCTCATCCTAAGACCATACCCTTGGGCTTTCCCAAGATCTTAATGCTCTGGTCTTGAATACACGAAGTTGTCCTGGTTAATGAAGCGCAAAACTCACAGATTGTTTACCATAAACAAATAGAAATAAGTATTACTACACACCTTTAGACCATAAGAATAGCATCAAGAGACAGTGGAGTAAATTGATGAGCAAACCATTTAAATATGCACCACAGAGTATTATATCTAATATACCCTTAGTAATCATCACTACAGCTGAATACCTTTATACTGCATATGCTATAGAATAAAATTTAGCAGATTTCTTCATAAAGAAAGCAATATATCATAAGATAGAAATACAGAATGCTGCTGAAACTCTCCACAAGAAATTCAATAGACAACCAAAGTCTCTTTTTTGATACCTAAAAGCTTCATGTTATTTGTTTGTACCAGTCACTTGAGAATCAGACCACAGTTAGATACAAATGACTTCCCCCATACAGTTAGCTAAATATGGAATTTGCATAGCCCTAAATATGGACTTGAGTTTTTGCTCAAAATATTGTAGAAAGCCACCTTGTATATATTAAAATATACAAATGGCTGCATTTTTTGCAAAAATGTAAAAAATTTGTAAGTAGCAAGGGTGACCTCCAGTGTGCAATAGGTTTATGCCACTGCATCTTAAATGTAATATCTTCTGATCTGTTGTCCCACTATAAATTAAGAGCACTTCACTAGTTCAAGTATAAACTTAATTTCTTGTATAAAAGATAGGACTGACAATGGCATTTACTTTTCACTTTTAATTGTGATTTTCAGGTGGGAGCATTTACAGCCTGAAAGTATTATACTGAACAGTAAAAGAAAGGGGAATTGTATAAACAGAAAAAGTGACAAAAATGTGTTTCTTTGCAAATGTTCAAATGCAGATTATGGTGATCTGAATTTTTTTTAGAAGACAATTAAAATAAAACACAACATTCATAATATTCTAAAAATGAGGAGGCTCTAATAATGCACATTGTGTACAATATTTCAAATTACACAACTGCTCGCTTTGGAAGGATTTAACTATTACACTATAATACATTTATATAATACTCTATATTCAAGAACTTGCTAATATTCAAGAATTCAGGGGAGCCAAAATATTTATGTATTTCACTTATACTAAAGAGGTTTACCTATAAAAATATAATAGCTTACTGTAACATATAATATAATCCATATTAGTCTGATTCTGAATTGTAGCTTAGTACAAAAAAACTAAAGTCTATCATTCCAAAAGGTAAATTCATTATGCTGACCTTTCCATTTCAGAACGATGAGACAACTGGATATCTTTGAATGAAACTTCAGTCAATCAAATTTCTTTTAATGAACCGTCATAAATACCATCATAATAAATTCAAATAGTAAGAACATTTTATTGCAAATTCTTTTTTCATTGCCATCATTAGTACACAACTTACCTTTTGGTAGTTCATTTTGAATTTTTTAAAAATAAATTTGGAAGTTTTTTTTTTTTAAAGATAACTACAAACACTGTCTAATTATGGGTGCCTACTGGTACTACTGCCTGTCAGTGTAAGTTTTCTCAGGGCCTGTCAGTGTTTTCATTATTCATCCCCCTACTTCCAGAAGGTTATAATGTGAACATTAAAATTTTGCTTCTGTTTGATTCATGGTATAGTGTACAAGCTATCACGTTACAATGATTTTTTAAAATAAATCCACTAACAATCAGTTGCTACGTTTTTAAGCTACAGTAGTAGAAGAAAGAGAAGATTGCTTTTAGTTTTTTATCCATTGATAATTTTAAAACAACTTATTGTTTTAAAAAGCCCAAATGTTTCATATTGGTAATCTTAATGTATGTAAGTGACCAGCAATATGGGCCAAATCATATCTGCTTTATGACAATGACCCCATTTTCATGACTGAGGTTAGAGGGATTTGTCCTTGTGGTTTCACTGATCTGCAAATTATAGATCATTAGGTAGGCTTTGAAATACAAGATATAATTCTCTTTCCTTGGACTTCTATATCCTAAATTGCTTATTTATCTTGTCAAGTATCTGTGCACTACTTACTAAGGACTGCCTAATTAGATATTGATATGTAATAGTCTCTGGAACTGTTATGGTTTATTGTGTGTTGATAGTTTTGAAAGGAGGATCTTTGGAAACATGTCAAGCTATACTTTAATGATGATTCAGCATACTGTATCAATATGCAGATTTGGGAGGCTTTCCGTATGCTCTCATTGCTCCAAAAGCAAGACTAGATGCAATGGATGGGGTTTAATAGGGCAGCAACTTAATTCAATTACCATATTTTGGGAATACTTGGCAATAAATCATGCAGTGCAGGTTGTCATTCTTTCTTTGTTTCCATCTATTCAGGAGGGCTGCTATTTGCTCTTCCCCTTCCCAGTCTGGTCCCAGCCCATTGCTGGGACCCCAGTGCCTTCCCCCCCTAGAAGAATTAAAGGGATCTGGAGAAAGGGGTGAGATGGGGAATCTTCCTGCTGCAGTAAACTCCTATGGCTCCATTCAGGCAGGTTTTCCCTTCAATCCTCCTTCCTTTATAACCCAATGCAAAGAAGTAGAAATCCCTTTTTCTGTTGGTCCTCTAAACAAAGACCAACCACATTCAGTTACAGTGAGCACATCTTTTAAAAATAGGTGAATTTTGTGTTTTCTTTGGAAAATGTGATTTTGTTTGACCACAACTACCAACATATATTAACTTTGTCTCCAAAGAGTGGACTGCATTATCTAAAAGTATGAAAAAGTCTTAGATTTTCATCTCTTCTTATATTTGCATAGCACTTTATGCAATTAGGCCTCAGTCTTGATAGGGGCCTCGGAGAACTATGGCCATTTATATTTTAAATAATAATAATAATAATAGTAATTATAAGTAATAGATTAAGAACATTTCAGCATTAAACCTGAATTTCTTTGTTTATGTGTTAATAATACAAAATCAGACTTTTTCAATCTTTTAAGATAGTAGACATTTTTATTTGTCTATTTCTCTGGAATTACTTCACCTCAAATTAAGTATAAATCAGAGACTTAAGTCTAAGTAAAATTGACTTTATGAATTCAGGAAGCATTTTTTGCCTGTTTCCATAATTTGATTGCATGCATATGAGATCCAGTCCTCACACACACACACACACATATATATATATATATATATTATACACACACATATATACACACACACATACACAGATAGATAGATAGAGAGAGAGAGAGAGAGAGAGAGAGAGAAGATATAATGGCAAATAAAAATTATGAGTGTGCTTAAGATATTAAATAAAACCATGAATGAAAATATATACTGTCAACCATTGAAATTAGCATAAATATCTTATACAATTAAAACAAAATATGAGTATCTTATGGATTAAAGTTACCTAAAAATGGATATGGTGTTCTTTTTGTGTATCAATTTATCAAGTGTCAGTGTTTCAGTGGTGTCAGACATTCCTAGATTTTTGAGTAAGGAGGGATTTTTTGTTGTTTTGTTTTTCTGTGTTCTTCTAATGCAGTGTTTTGGCAAAGTCTGCAAGTTTCTTAAATGAAGTTTTTTTTCCTCTTCTATGTATCCGGAGACCATTTTAATTCACTCACCAGCTAAATTCTCAAAGGGACTGGTGTATATGGTAACACAAGAGCCAATATCCCAGCTATCAGTTTTCATACAGCCAGGCTGGACCTTTACATTATCGCTGCCCCACATTTATTGTTCCTTCATTGTAACTGTCAGCATTTCCTGACAGGACATTATGGAGCACATGGCTGAAAAGTCGGTATCAATCAGTCCACGATCATGCAGATATAAGTAGCAGACTATTGATAATGGACCTTAAATCAGATCATCATGGCTTAGGCATAAAATTCTTAAAAGGCAGTAGCCCTGTGGGATCTCCATCTTGCTTGCACCTGTTACAAAGCACACAAGCTAAGCTTCTACTACCAGTCAACTACAACTTTCTAGGACAGAGAAAAATTAATATATTTTTTTAAACCACAATTGCACTATGTACTATATTCTGAAAGCAGAGATACTAATTAATACAACTTTTCACTATACCTCCTTTAAACTACATGTAGTAGAAATATTACACAATACCTGCCATTACACTAATGTTCTTTTTTCCCCATTGATAACAGCAGTTTTGTTGTGCTTTGAAAATGTCTTACTTCAAAAGCACTTCAACTTCATATGGCCATTTAACAAGAAAAGTGAGAGAATGTGTGTAGTTTAGAGGAGCTCTTCACCAAATTGAAAGCACCATGTTAAAACAAAAGGATCTAATTTGTCCCAGACATAAATAATAAAACAAAACAAGAGTTATATGCAAATTTAGTAACATAAAATTTAAGGTGATAAACAGAATGGAGCCTGGCTTCTTGTTTAGTATTCCTTAGTTATCACCATAATTGCTGCATGTCTGTCATCACTAGGAAAAGAAAAAAGTGTCTCTCTCTCAGCTGCTCCCCTGCTTGTTTTGTTCGCTGTATTCTTGTAAAGTGGGAGAAAATAAGTGTCATTTAATGAATAGTGCTATTCTTTGTCTGACAGCTTCATATCTGTTAGGTGTAGGAGGCCTAGTACTTTCCTTTTCTGATAATGTTTTTGACAGTGTGCTAAATTCCTCCCCCAAAAGGCCGGCGTATATATTCTGCTAAAAGGGGCTTCATCTATCCTGAATGGGTGCCCTCTTTTAACCCCCTTCAGCTTCTGTTCTTACATTAATTGAGCTGATCAGATTGAGCATATGAATTTGTCTTTGATGTATTCGTATGTTTAGTTGATGCTGCTCGCTTTCTCATTGGCAGCGGACAGAGCTCTCAGACAAATAGGACTGTTGCCATGGTAACAAGCAATAGCTAGGGATCTCTTGAAAAATATTTTTATTTCAAAATTCAAACTGGAAAATTCTCACTGGATATGGTTCTCGGTTCTAAACGTGTCATGTCTAATGATGAATGCAATTAGGAATCCCACCAGTGTTTTAAATAATAAATTAGGCTAATTTTCTAGGCCTGGCATGATGACATACAAATAGTAAAAAGGAATCTTCTTTTTTTTCTCCATGACAAAAGACTTATTAATGACTTTTGTTCTTAGGATTTCAAAATTAATAGAACGGTAGACTAATGATACAGCCTTTTTTATGTGCTGAAAAACAGAGGCCTAGAGGTAAACTTTTTTAAAAAATACTTCAAGCTGCTCTGATATTTGGTTATTCCATATAAAAGCAGGTGAAGAAATTATTCTACAAATGTTGAAAGCTACAGCAGTTGGTAAATCTCAGAGGATAAAAAATGCCCATAGCCATTTTTAATTACTGAGCTTGAAAAAAGGATGGATGTTGAACATAAGTTTTGTAGGCCCCTACAATCTTAGAATGCCAGAATTTTAATTCTTAAGATCTCATTTGAAATACAAAGAAATAATGGAAAGAAAAAGGCCTAAGTGTAAAAAAGGACTGATGATTAAACTATGATGATTAGTAATTAAAATACATATTTTGTATTATTCTAGCTGCTATTATTTTCCCTAGAAATTAGCTTTCTCACTTCAGCTTTTAAGATACTGCTTGTCAATGTACAGTAATAGAGTTTCAGGGTTCTGCCTCAACGTGTAATTATACTACAATGAAACCCATTGATATTATCATCTTTTATGCTACTTCCAATTAGACTTGTTCAGTCTTCAAGGGTCAATCCCCTATGTCTTAGTATTGAGTTAAATGTTAAAACTCGGGACGTCCAGGATTTGATGTCAATTACAAGAGAAATGAGGTTATATAATACTGATTCCCTTTAAAACTATGTGATATATCTGTGAATTTGATAAGGTGTACATGGTCTTACTAAAGTTGGTAAGTCAGAGTCAAACAGAACAATTGATGGCATGGTGAAAAGAAACCTAGAGAAATACTGCTGAGAACATCTGCTGCTCTGGTAAGTGTGCAAGTCTTAAGCATGGATTCCTTATTCTCAAAGTGCTAGAAGGGCAAAAAACTAACCATATAAAACATTATAAAAGTGGAACAAAAAATAAATTCCAATCTTCCATCTTTTGTTTGTCTTAGAATAAAAGCATTTTACACATTACAGTGATACGTAAAATAAACAGAGGACTTGCAATATAATTTCTATTATAATTATCAACATGCTTTAGACAAATTTCTGCAAGGTAATCCAGCATCATGTTATACCCACTCAAGTCAATAGGGGTTTTGTCATTGACTTGAATAAAGCTATGATTTCAACCCCAAATGTTTATTTCATGAAACCAAATGAAAGCATAATCCCAGGCTCATCTGGTGAGTAGATTTAAGAATGGAGTCCTTTGCACTAGTCTACAGGTTAGTTGTCCACCCCAGCGACTGATTAGGAAGTCAGACTGTAGATTTGACTATTGACATGATAAAGAAATAGCATTTCCAATTCTTAAGACAGAAGAGACACGGTTATTTTATGATTTTATAAAGGATTATTGTTTATAATTCAACATCATTACAGTTAAGTATTTATCCAAATGTTTGTTCTTTCAAACATGCTTCATTTTCTCTTTTTTTATTTCTATATAGTTATACATAGTTACCCAATAATATTACACTCCATACATTTTATATTTTAATCTCTTTCACTTACATGGTGGAGACTGCTTTTATCTGCACAAACATGTGTATTATACAAACACGAGGCTGGGGCAAGTAGAGTTTAACATGGCACCTTTCAAAAGCATCAAGTGTTACAGAGTTATTCAATAAGACAACTCATTGTTGTGGTAAATGTAAACATTAATAACAAGAACAGGGGAAAGGTGAAAACCTAATGTATTTAATCTTCACTGAGAAGGTTCACAAAATTGCATTTATAGCCATTTGATTGGACACTGATCAGAGGTCATCACAGTTCTTAAAAATCTGTTTTTTTCAAAATCAGATTTATTTCTCTAGTCATAGACGCAGACAGTGTTAAACTAACTTCATTGGTACATAAAAGAAAGGTAAATTTAGGTCTTGAAAATACTCTCATGGCATATTAACCAGTGTGGACCTTTGCCTGGCTTGATGGGAAAAGGGAGTTGCCCCTTTAACGACCCCTGCATAAGTGAGTACCAGGTTCCTGGAAGAAGCAAAAAGCAGTTCAGCTGGACCAAGAAAGCACGGGGACTTGCTCCCTGCCTCACAGAGGATCAAAAGAGCAGGGGTTATTTATGCACGGGATTGTGCTGGCCAAAGCCCTGTATGTCCTGTGCAAGTATTCCATAGGAAATGGATACAGTAATTCGGTAAAACAGATTGGTAAAGAACTTAAAGTTCTTTAAAGGACTTCTTTAAAGGCACTCTTTAAAAGAGTGGAGAAAGGAGGTTCAGGGCTCTCACGACTGGTGTGGCAGGGAGTAACCCCCCAACTTTTATAGCCCTCCTTAACTCTCATTGAGAGGGAGATTGGCAGGATCCCAGCAGCAGCTTGGCTGGGACCTGAAAGGGAAAGGGGGAAAGCTGATGAAGCCTCTGAGTATGTGGAAAGGATTATAGAATTACTTGCACTGTATAATTTTATCTGCTAGGTACTCCCAGATATTTAAGACTAAAGTTGTGGCCTAATTAAAACCACATCCCCGTTCTTCCTGTCCTCCTTCCAGCCCAGCCAGACAATGAACATGAGGTCATATTTCAGGAATAAGAAAAATACATGCTGACTCTTTTTGTAAATCTTTATCATATATTCCTCCTTTCACACTGTATCCTTGAATAGTCTACTTCTCTAGAACTAAATCTGGGAGTCTCAACAGGGGAAGACATAGCAGCAGCTAAAGGCCCTCAAAAACTACATCATGCTCAAAATTAACAATATCTAACAAGAAAGTGAATATCTAACAGTTCATCATTCTTAAAATATTTTAAGGGGACACAAGACTGCAGCCATTTAAATTGATTCCATACCTGTAGAAATCAACGTATATCTAAAAAGAAATGTGAACACTTCATTCATTCATATAATTTTACTTTTTTTTAGAAAAAAGAATGTGAGTTTTTAAAATTTTAAATATTTTATTCAATATTTACTAATCTTGTTATAGATCTGAGGAAAATAAGAATTTATAGAGTTAAACTCAGGATATTATAAAAGAAAATATAAACCATTCTGTGGTCAGAGAGTGTGTGTGTGTGAGAGATAACTTGATCTTAGATTTTGGTCAATTAAAGTAAGGTTGTTAATGTTATTTCAATATAAATTTTCAGTTTAGATATAGAGGTAGTGGAAAATTATATTATGCATACTCATTGACAATTCTGGTTTCTTGAGTGACCATGTAATTAAGGTGGTTTGGATTTTGTTTTGAATATATTTCATCTTAAACCTTTCAGGCCAAAGTTCATCCCTACTAAAAATAGTAAAAGACATTACTATAGTAGGCACTCTGCACTGTTGCATCCTAAATGCAGCTCTATAATTAACAGAGGCAAGTACTGTGATTTACCAATTGATTTTGAAAAGATTAAAACATGTGGAAGATTTTATGTCTTTGTTGCCTTGTAGGAGATCTTGTACTATAGCAATACAGCTGTCTTCTTATTTTCCATTTCCACAAGATCATACAGCACCTGATCCAAAGCCCATTGAACTTTGACCCACAGTGAACACATCCTGCTACAATAGAAAAAAATATACTGTCTGTAATAAAATAAATCCCATTCAATATCAAGACAGATGGAATGACTTTGTCTTCTAAGATATGATCAATGGAAAAATTATCCATACTTGAATTAATTCCACCTAAAAAACCTTTGAAAATTCAAATACCAAGAAGATAGTGAAAAAGACACAGCATACGGACCAGAGAATTTCAAGAGTTATCATCCCCATATCATCTACAAAAAACTGCCTTACAAATATTAATATAGTGGAATGGCAGTTTCTGAAGATTTACTTTCTCACAAATATTTCAAAACGTAAAAGAATAAAGTTTTTTTTTTCATCTCCATTTTTGGACAGGGACATTGTTGACCAACATTGACTCAGCAACTTAGATTATACAACTACTGAGGAAGCAGACTGTCAATAGGGGTCAAAAATTCTTACAATTTCAGGATATATTCCATGTACTACACAATCAACTTAATATTATCATGTCTTCTAAAAACCTATCTGCTTCCCACTTTAATATTTTAAGGATGAAACTCACTCCTGTGCACACTTCAGTCTCACCTAAGCCCTAAAATAGCCCCCAGTCAGCAAAGCTCATTAGCACTTGCTTAATTGTAAACACATGCTTATGTCCCATTGAAGTCAAAGGCTGAAGGCCCCAGTAAAGCAAAGCAGCTAACTTGACTTCAATGGGACTTACTTGCTTTGCTGAATCAGGACCTAATTGAAGCATAGGCTTTACACTAGGCCTTTGCACTAGAATTAATTTCACTCTTCATTACTATTATTTATATTTTATTTAGTTTACATTATAAAAATAGTATAAACTTAAATTTAACAATTTTGAGTCTGATTAGAAAATGCACTAATAAAACATCTGTCTAACAATTTTTCAATATGCTGTATATGAAATATTATATAAGTAATGTAGAAATTACTCAAATATTTATTACCATGAAGTATTTAAACCCACTGTAAATTTTCTATTTGGTAGCCTATTCAACAATCTTTGTAGTCTATACTCATATTTTGTATTACAGCTGTAACAATAAAATGACTGAAACTATAGTTCTCAATATTTAAATAATATATTAAAATTTAATTTTCAGCACCTGGAAGAATCTGTTTGTGTGCCAGCAAATGAGGTAGTTGGGCCTGGAGCTCCTATACATATGGGACTCAAAAACAACCTATCACAAATAATTACTAAAGCTAGAGCAGCTGTACTCACCACACTAGTCATCTGAAAACCAGGTCAAAGTAGCATGATTTTTCCCCCATTTTCGAGGGTGTCTGCATATAAATTCTGTAGTATTTATCTTTTTGTGTTTCTATATTATTATTTTTATTTTTATTTTTACTGATAATAATTGTAATGGGGCCATTAACAATTCTAGCATTCTAAACATTTCAAGAGAGACTAAACACATCTATTTTTAGGATAGATTATAAAAATATGGGATTATTTGTTGAATCCATTAACAAGATTATTATTACAGGGTTGTTGTGTTTGTTTGGTTTTTTAATAGGCAAATAAGCAGGGACTGTAACTTGTAAGTTATACATTACAGATATATCATACATGCACAGTGTTACTGTGTACCTCAATGATAGCATATATTATTTTTTAACAAAATACGTCACCCAGCTCAAGTACAAAAGAAAGATTATTATAATAGGTTTTCATCTATTTTATGTTACTAGTTTTCTTTTAAAAGCATTTTCCAAATTATGTGCTTTCAGACACACGTTGTTTATTCAAGAGTCAAATCCTTTCAAGAAGTTGCTTTCTAGAAACCCTTACCAACTTTATGATTGTTTGTGAAGAGTTGACGATGTGCCATCTTTCTCTTATCTCACCTCTTTTGAGAATTTTGGTTAGAATATATTTAGAAGGGTATAGCCCATTGTGAGCACATTATTTTTCAGTATTTTTTGTGGGATTCACATTTGTTTGCTGAGAAGCAGCTAATATGAAAATAATACTGAAATCTATATTTAAACAAAATAAACAAGGATAAACCACATCCTTATACATAAAAATAAAAAGGCCCACGATAAAAAAATATAATTTTGATACTGGTGTACATAGAAAGCAAACTTTTGGGGAGATGTACATGCATTTATATGCTATTACCTTCAATCATTTTAATGCAAATCATTCATACCACCACCATGCTAACAAGGCATCCAATTTACTAAACAATGAATTTTGAAAATACGTTGAAAAGGTACAAATGACTGTCCAAAGAATGACACTGAAAAATATGAAGTAACAGCTCTACCTCAAGATAAGCCTCACAATTAAAGAGTTTTAATGAAGAGAGCCTTCAAAGGCTAAATCAGGAGGCATTGATTAGATTGCCTCTAACTTTGTGTTTTGACACCTTCGTCTTTCGTGGCATTATACTGTCTCTGTGCATCTTACAAAGGAAGCATTTTACTAAGCCCACACATGAGCAGGAGACAGCAGTGCTTATAAAAGAGACTGTCAAGGGTGTGAGCCAAAATGGGTCTCATTTGGATTTCAAGTGAAGAAAACTCCTAATGCATTTCATTACAATGTATGCGAACCTCTGAAAAGAAGGATGGATTGGGATTCTCATCCCTATTAATTTATTGAAATGGATTCAGTTTTTTCTTGTATATCAGGAGAGACCATGTGTTTCAAGCAAGGTAACAATATTATAGTCCCAAATAACCAAATATGCTATGATGCAGTATGCCATTCTGTGAGATCAAGAGAATGCAATTTTCTTGATCACTGGGATTTGAGTTTAAAAATATATCCTACAATAGCTTGGCAACAAATAAATATTCTTTGTTACTATCAGTTTTAAAGATATGATCAAAGAGCTATGCAACACAGGGACTGATTCAGTCTTTGTTACCACAGCAGGCTTTTTACTATTTGAAATTACGTCTCCCACTCCCCCAACTACTGTCATTCATGTACTTCTCATTATTTCATTGAGGAATTTGTATATGATGTACTTAGGATAACACCAATAAAAGGTATATTTTACAAAAAGATAGCAGAAAGGAAGGAAATAAAGTAAGAACATTTCAAACACTGTAATATATTACAGATTTACTTAACTCCAACAGGATGCCACAGTTACTAAATCACCAATTATGTTATTCAAAATAGAAAAAAGTTTATATAAATGCTTATATTTGCCTTTCCCCCTATAATATTGATAATAAAACTTAAAATATGCTGTTCAAAAAAATGTACAACCCAAAGTAACTAAAAGGCATGATACAAATCCCTTATTTATGCTAAATAATGTTACAAATATACAGTATTAGAAATATAAGACATATGCTCTCATTGTTTTTAACACCATTAACATTTAGAAATGATTGATCATGCTATACCAATACCATTCAGTGAGTTCAAAGCTCATCTATTTTTTATGTAAATCTTACAACCTGCTAGTTAAATTAAAGGTTAAATATACATAAAGATATAGAACAAAATACAGAGTAAGTGTTTCATAGGTAAATAGTTCATATGTACAGTACACAAACACACTGAAACACAGTACTACATACATACATTTAGCTCCATTTATGAAAGCTGAAAATAAAAAATATATACTAATATTCGTTAACCTTATAGGTGAAAGCTAATACATAGAATATTAAGTAACTATGCATTGCCTATTTAGTTAACTGTAATTACATCATACACTATAAAAGAAATGCCAATGAAATAACAGTTAGAAACAAATATAGTGCTTCCTTCCATGCTTCAGCTGTCAAACATTTTATTTCAAATTGGAAAATAGTATATTTAATTGAATGTAATCTATTTTAGTAATGCTTTTGTGTGTGTGTTTGTGTGTGTGTACATGCATATAATTTACTTGCATATGTACCACATGGGTGAGAATGAGCACGTATATTTTATACATATGCACACAATACATGTATATACATATGCATACAGTACAGCCCAATTATCTTAAATGTTTGGAGACATCAACATTTGGATAAACAAAGTTGTGAATAATGGGGGGAATTAATGGATAAGGATTCATGCCTGGAGATATAACCTAGATTTGACAGAGGAATTTTGGATTAAAGGGGTTTATATAATCAAGTTTTAATAGTATATAGATTTACATATTATTCACACAAAACAAATACAAATAACGGCAAATCACAAATGTGTTTGATTTCCAATTTGTTAATGATAAAGTTTGCAAATTTCCATGTTCAGTATATATAAGCGCACACAAATTGATTTTTATTTTTTTATTTTTGAAGAATCATAATTGAATTAGAATGATGCATGTTCCATATTTTATCTTGACAGCTCCTGTATACTCAAGCAGAGCCCATTAAACACAAACATACAGCAGGTTACTTGTTGAATAATGTATTTCAAGTACTTAAAATTACTAGGGATTTGACTAAGATCTGCACATGAATACATATTTTGGACTTAATTTTCTGTATTGGCATTTCTTCAGCTGAATATACTTTCAATTCTACAGTGAATTCAGTTAACATTAGGCTTTTTCAGGACATCACAAAGGTAATAACACTGCCTTTATGATATAAACTTTATGACATTCTGAATAAAACTGACAAGTGTAAAATTTGATCCATAAACTAAGTGATATACTTATGTTAATTCACCTTTTAAAAGATATTATGTGTTGCTCAGTTTTTTTGACAGGGCTCCCATTCATACTGTAGACATGTTGAAAAACAGTATATTTTCTCTCAATAAGGAAAATCACTTTATCCACTATCATTCTCATTCTGTCTCAATAAAAAATCAATCATCAAATGCTTGTTTCCAAGTTCTACTTGTTAAACTGCCAATTTATGCATACTGTTCAACTCAGTTGAAATTCATTTAACAGTTCTTTTCTCATTTACACGCATATACATGTGCACTTTGGGGAGGGAATAGGGAAAACAAAACTTTTTACGTGCATAATTCAACATTTAATTCAACAACTGGAGGTTTGCGTTCAGAACCATCATTTTTAAAGGAAAAGCAAAACAGTTTCTGAGTACTAACGGTCTCACTGATCCCACTGACTAAGGCAATTTCATCGGTTGTCTAAGCGGTAGTAACGTCCATGTCAGATATGTGGTTATCTTTTCATCTTGGCCTATTCTCGAATGTAAAAAATCAAATGTTTGAAGGACATTTCACTGACCTGTTATAGCCTCTGCAAGTCTCTAACACAATACTACTATTCCTTATATAAAAGTGCCACATTTTGGATAAAAAACATTTAGTCAATGATGGCTTTGCGACATCTGGCGGTGCTTATTATATATAAAAATTAGTTTTGTTTTTTTAACAAACCTATCAGTATTTGAAATTCCAGTCCAAAAGGCTTTGATACCCCCTAGTGGGGGGACAAAAGCAATCTGGTCTGTAAAAACACAACGTGGACTACCATGAATCCATACAGTGCAAAAGGTCACAAATCTTGAGATGCAGTGACATCATGACAATAAGACACTTTCTAGACAGAAGCTGACTCATTTTGAATATAAAAAGGACCCTGATCAAATGCTCCCACACATTTAAAACTGGAGAGAAAAGGAAGTATGCAAAGCACTCAATGCAGATGCTTAACTCTGGAATTGAAGCATACGTTCAGTTTTTACAATTAAAGGACACTACTGAGATGCTCAACAAGTCTATTCAGGATGATCTAAAAACCCCATTTTTATGTTACTAGTAGATGCTGAGCAAATGTTACTAAGGAAAAAGAAAGTAGCTGATTCACAGGGTGTGTATGCACTCTACAGCTCTTTTTAAGATTCTTAATTCTGCTGTCCTGGAGCTTGTCCTACATGCTGCAGTCTTATTATTTATGATTTTAGTAAACCATGGGACTTGAACAATATTTTATGGAGATGGAAAACGGTCTGTATCTTTGCCTTTTTGTTACTTTTCTAGAGTCATTTCACAATCTAGAAAGAAAAACTCATTTCCATCCTTTCATAACATTAGCCACAGGGATATTTGGTGTTGACATTGAGAAACCATGACTTTGTTAATTCTTACCCCACCAGGACAAAATAGCATGCAGTATACAGTTGGTTTTCCATTTATTCTATAAAGGTCTGAAGAAGTAGATGATATAAGGGCAATAAGTTCAAACCTAAAATGGACTCTTGCTGATTTAATGTTTTCAGACTACTTTTTAAATTTTCAATAGTATATTTACTTTGGATGAAATCAAAACAATTTAGATAATGTTCTCCTGGATATTAAGTATCATTTTCTTAATTCTGGCTGTAATGTTCAATGTTCAGCACTTTATATCTTTATTATTCAGAAACTGGTAATATATAGATCCTGGAATGACTGTTTGCCTTTCTATATTGCAAGAAGTCTGAAGTACATGTGACAAATTCAAGAACAATTTTAATAACTTTTAACTGAAACAATTTGACAAAATCTACAAACACCATTTCAAAATTGCCCCTGAAAATAACAAAATTTAATATATGTTCATTTTAAAACTTAATATTTACAAGTTTTAAAACAAGGCTTCCAGCGGCTCAAGTCTGAGAATGTTGCTTAGTACTTTGATGGGCTGAAGATTTTATCAAGTTATGTTTCAGTTTCATACCTTTAAAATCTAATAATATAAAAAACATTTTAATGTACTAAGTATTGCACTGTAAATGCCAAAAAAGACATTCTAAACTACAGATGCCAGTGAAGTTTCACACCAGGAGGATAACTCCTAAATCAATTAGTCAGCAATGAATTCTCTATTCTTGGGGGGGGAAATGGAAGTCTTATAAGGATTTCTTCTCAGGCCTAAGCCTGTAAATACTATGTGCATGTTTAACATTACATATCCAAAAAATTCCATTGATGTCAATGGGACTACTCATATATATTACATTAAATATGTGAGTAAGCATTTGCAGGTTCAGGGTCTTAGTTTGGAGATTAGTATTAATTAATTCTCAGTATTAATTATACTAATATACAAAATTTCTGCATGCCAGAGCAGGTAACAGTATACAAGGAGGGTACCAAATTAGAGAAAATTCAATAGTGAAATCAAGACATAACAGAAGTAACGTCAAAAAAGCCTCTAGAGAAGGGATGGACTCCACCTTAATCAAAATGAACAAGATGATGGTACATAAAATTAATAAGGTTTCTTGGAGTGTTTAAAGCATGTGCTGGGGGAAAAGACAGGTGCTAAAGAGCATAGAAATTGGACAGAGCAACAGTTGTTAAAAAAGTCTGTAGTAGAAAGGTATCTTTGTATCCTTTAAAAGATAGGACACAAAATACTACTAAGCTGGACCAGTGACAGGTAAAGATCATAGAGAAAATTTCTGTGAAATCAGCAATGTGAGATTAGGAAATTAAATAAAAACAAGCACCTAATCCAAAACAAAAAATATCAATGTTCATGTAGAAACGTGAAAAGCTTAAAAGCCTAAAGACATTAAATAGAGTGACTAGAATGGTAAAGAACCATGATATATAAGACGTTACAGAAACACAATGGAATGACAAGAATTGAAGGGGTAATGTAAGACTTGGCTATAAACTATACAGGCAGGACAGGTTATGCCAAAGAGCTGTAGTCCTATATTTAACAAATTTCATGGAATCTAGTGAGATAAAAATTCTTAGTGGAGAGGATCACACAGATGATTCTGTATGGATACACATTCCAAGCTGTAAGAACACAAATATGCTAGTAGGGCTAAACTACTACTTCAGATCAAGAAAAGGATTTTAATTGCACAAGTGAGATCAGAGAGACAGAAAAGTTTAATGAAATGATAATTAGGGAGGATTTCATGGCACAATGGGAAAAAGTTTAGAGAAGCAATTTCTCATCACTGTAAACTACTGCTTCTTGGAACAGTTAATTTCAGAGAACACAAGAGGAGAGGCTAATATAGTGGTTTCCAAATTAGGTTCACAGCTTGTTCAGGATAAGTCCCTGGCGGCTGTCAGACACTTTGTTTTCCTGAGCGTCCACAGGCTCACAGCTCCCATTGGCCAGGAACGGCGAACCACAGACACTGGGAGCTGCAAGCAGACGTACTTGTGATGGTTTCAATTTTGAAACAGAAAAACTTCCAAAACAGACTCCAACGAGAAACTGAGGAACTGGAATTAATTTTCAAATTGGATACAATTAATCAGGGGCTAAATAGGACTTGTGAATGGTTCTCTCATTACACTAATTGATTGCATTTCCTCAGTTAATTTACCTGACACAGAAATCCATTTCAAAAGGTATTTTTTTCTCTTACTGATAATGGCCCATCTACATTTAACAGCCCTCTTAGAATTGGTATGCTAATGTACAATTTTTTTTTCTTTCTTTCTGTGTGTATAAATGCATCTTACTTCTGTTCCATTCTATGCATCCGATGAAGTGGGCTACAGCCCACAAAAGCTTATGCTGAAATAAACTAGTTAGTCTCTAAGGTGCTACAAGTATTCCTCGCTTTCTTTACAGATACAGACTAACACGGCTGCTATTCTTGAACCTAGATAAACAAAGTGTCTTGCAGCCTGCCAGGGGCTTACCATGAACGAGCCACAAACCAAGTTTGGGAACCACTGGGGTAATATCAACTCACGCTTAAGTAGGAGTTGGTTAAAGAAATAACATTAGCTGAGACACTAAGTAACAGGAACCACAATATAATTTGGATAGATTCATAGGCTCATAGACTTTAAGGGCAGAAGGGACCATCATGATTAATTAGTCTGACCTCCTGCACATTTCAGGCCACAGAACTTCAGCCACCCACTTCTGTAATAGATCCATAACCTCTGGCTGAGTTAATGATGTCCTCAAATCTTGATTTAAAGTTACAAAGAATCCATGACTTACTCTATTTGAAACCAGCAAGTGATCCATTTTCCATGCTGCAGAGGAAGGCGAAAACCCTCACGGTTTCCCAACCTCAAATATGGTGATCAGTTACACTATAAGAATGTGGGTGAGATCTATTAGCCAGATGGTTGGGAAAGAATTCTCTAACAGCAGTTATGGATGGGCCATTGTAGACAATTTCATCATACCATCCCCTCCATAAATTTATCAAGCTCAATCTTGAAACAAATTAGATTTTTTTGCCTCCAGTGCTCCCCTGTACCACTCTGCCACTGCCCCAAGCTCCACATTACCCTTATTAAAAACATTCTACATTCTATGGAAGGAAAAGTACTATTCTATGGAAGGAAAAGTACCAATAATTAACACAGTGACATTAAAACTAAGACAAGGAGATTTCAGTACAATGAGGCAGTTGGTCAAAAAGTCCATTTGGCATGAATGCTATTTAAGGAAACAATAAGAGAATCTCAGAAGAAATGCACAAAGTAAAAAAAAAGGGGGGGGGAGGAATTAAGAAATAAACAATTATGGCTAAATGACAAGAGTTAGGACTTTATTTGAGCCAAAAAGAGATCATTCACAATTTGAAAATCTGACCCTGCCTAAATCTAAAGCCACAAGAAGGAAGGAAGGCTGTGAAAAAGTATGTAGGAATGCTGGATCACAAGGGTTTAAAAGAAAGCAGCTTGCTAAAAATAAGTCATTGCTGAGAAGCTATGTGATTTCTTTGCTTTAGTCATCGCCACAGTGGACCAGGGGGAGGTATCTACTCTGGACTTGTTCTTTTCTGGTACAGAGAAAGAAACCCAGAATGAATAAAGAATGAATAATGGAAAAACTCTCATTTGAAAAGAGACTGAAAAGATTGGGATTGTTTACATTAGAAAGGAGACTAATGAGAGGGGACACAATAAAAGTATACAAAATAATAAAGAGAACAGAGATGAGAGATAGCTTCCTGTCTTGTATTAGAAGACCAAGGGGACATTAAATGAAATGTAAAGGCGGTAAATTAAAATATGATAAAAGGAAATACTTTTGCACACAGTTCTCAATTAGACTGGAGTTCACTGCCACAGACTGATAATAATTAATGCTTAAAAAGAAACAGAGAAAATTTTGGACAGGATACTAAACCTCAAGTTTCAGGGCATAAGCAAATCGCTCATAAATGTGGATTAGCACTAGACTTTACTGAGGGGTGTGGGGGTTTTCCATATTGGCTGCTAAGGGATTTCTTGCAACTTCATCTGAAGCATTTGGTCCTGGCCATTGTAAGAGAGGGGATATTTGGAGCTTGGACAGGTTCTCAACTCTGATCCAATATGGCAATTCTTATATTTTCTATGGAAGAGTCTGCCTGAATCTCTCGCCCCAAGAGAAGGAAATATAGGACTATAATGTACCCTCTATTCCTCTGTACAATTCTCATGAATATCAATGGAAGAATTGCAATTGTGGATATCAAGGGAAAGGTAGCTAAAACTGAATATCTCACCCAACAATGGTTATTACAAGTATTACAGCAGTCATTCTAGCTGTACCACTTTTAACTGCTTAGCACTCTCAGGATATGGTTAGACTGGCGCTTTGTAGCGCTAAAATCCCTCTTTAGCGCTACAATTACACTGACCGAACACACTACTGTTAAACCTCAAAACTGGGAAAAATGTGCCTTCCTCCAGCTTCCCGAACAGGCAGCTGTTGCGGAAGATGCGTGCGTCATGCACCCGTCCCGACCAGCCTGCATTAATGTCAGTGAACCGCCCACGGTGATCGACAAGCGCCTGAAGAACCATAGAGAAGTACCCCTTTCGGTTAATGTACTGGTCAGCTAGGTGTTCGGGGGGCGAGAATAGGAATATGGGTCCCATCGATTGCCCCTCCACAGTTAGGGAACCCCATCTGCTCAAAGCCAGCCACAATCTCACATATGTCGCCAAGGGTCACGATTTTTCGTAGCAGAAGGCGATTAATGGCCTTGCACACTTCCATCAGCACGACTCCAACAGTCGACTTCCCCACCCCAAAGTGGTTGCCAACAGATCGGTAGTTCTCTGGGGTGGCAAGCTTCCAGAGTGCTATAGCCACCCGCTTCTCCACCGGGATGGCAGGTCTCAGTCTGGTGTCCTGGCGCTGCAGGACGGGGGCGAATTCAGCACACAGTCCCATGAAAGTGGCTTTTCTCATGCAAAAGTTTTGCAGCCACTGCTCATCGTCCCACACCTGCAACACGATGCGATCCCACCAGTCAGTGCTCGTTTCCCGTGCCCAGAAGCGGCGTTCCACGGTCGTGAGCATGTCAGTTAAAGCAATGAGCACAGTGCTGTCCAATTTCTTCCTCGGCTCTATTTCGAGATCGTCTTCGGACTCATCACTACTTTCCGTTTGCCTTTCAAGAATAAACTGTGCCACGCAGAGAGTTGTGCTGGCAACACTCGCCAGCATGGTCCGCAGCAGTTTGCGATCTATTACAGCAGAGGGGAAACGGGCAACGGAGCGTTGAGAAATACTGAAACCCTTCATAAACGGCGCAAGAGTTGGCTGGAAAATAAAAGGATTGCTGGGATATAAAAGAAAGCATCACGGGAGTTTTAACCGGATGCAGAATGGCCGCAATAAATGCCCCCTTCCCCACAAGGCACTGTGCCAGATTTCAGAAGAGGTGCTCTGTGGGATACCTGTCCTATCGTGGTACTCTCAGTACCGCCAGAAGCGCACATAATCTGTTCATTCTTTGGCGCTAGAGGGCTTCAATATGCACAGCCTCTAGCGCAACACCTGTAGTGCTAAATACAGCGCTATACCCTGTAGACTAATCATACCCTCAGAGATAAGGCCAACCACTTAATGATGATACTACACTAGTTAGCTCCTGATGTCTCCAACAACTCTTCTGTTTGCCAGGTGACTTTGAGTCAAACTTCTTAAAAGGACAGCAGAGTTTATTTATGCTCTTATCTAGATACATTTCCAGATAGTTATAAGAAAGAATCTTCTTCCACCAACATTATACTTGTTTATCCTCCATCATAGACAGATGCCCTTAAGTGTCCTCATAACAGGCTTCGTTTTCACAGGTCACCCTGATTTATGGATTATTTGTTCCAAAAAAAATGCAAGAAGGAAAATTGCTAGAGTGCCAGTGGCAAAAGTCTAATTCTGAGACTGATTGATTATAGCATACATTTTTTAAAAAAACTCTTATATTGTAGCTGTGTGCAATGCAAAAAAAGTTATCCTCTACCATAGCATTCAGAAAATCTTGGACAGCAGAATTGTTTTGGGTGGTAAATAGTCTAGTAAATCCAGATGGTCTCAGCTTTGTAACTGAGTTGAGTTCCTCCTATTGTGAAGAAATTACTTGTTGTTTTATAAACAAGATTGATAAGATTAAGGATGGGCTGCCTGCTTATCTCCAGGGTTTTGAGCCTCACCTTCTCTGCTAGATTTTCAGTCAGCGATGCTCACTGGGGTAATGGAGGTGTTATCAGAAGTTCATCTCATAACCTGTGCTTTGTAACCATGTTCTTTCTGGCTGCTGTTGGCCAGTGGTGAAGTACAAGATACTTTGCTTGTGGAGATTGTCGACACCTCTCTCAGAGAGGACAGGCTGCCTATTGCTTTAAAGGACATATTAGTGTAGCCTTTGCTCAAGAAGTCATTATTTGACACTAACCATATAGCTGATTATCAACCAGCATCCTATCTTCCCTTCTTGAATAAGATTGTGGAGAAAGTTGTAATGAGATAACTCTAAGAGTACCTAAATGCCTTTGATTTCCCTGACTGCCACGAATCTGGGTATAGATCTGGCTTTGGCACAGATCAGGTTGGTCAATGATCTCCTCCTGATGAAGATCATGTGTCCATGCAGATATATTATTAGCTCTATCAGATGTGTTTGAGACCATTGATCATGAAGTGTTATTGACTTGTCTGTGGATCTTGGTGGTAGTGCAATTATCTTAAAACCATTCTGCTGGTGCAGAATGCAGCACTTCAGTTACTGAGCAGGGCATCTCTTTGTGAGCACATAACACATGCTCGGGGTTCTGCTTTGGCTCTCCATTGGACTTTAAGGTATCGGTAAAATAGGGGTCATAATACTTCTCTGCATCAGGGGGTGTTGCGAGGATAAATACATTAAAGATTTTGAGACAGATTGATATTATGGTAATAGAAGCCACAAGAGCAACTGTGACTGACACCTGCTACAAGGACAACCTATTTATTAGTTTTAAAATTACAATTGTCTTCTAATATAATTGAGGCCATTAAGCATTTTCCACATCAGACTCATGTCTTCCTTAGGATGTACCCAATAGCTTAGATTAATATTTTTGCATTATTTAGGTATAATTTGTTAAGGCTAGAGTTTTAACTTTAGCTCTGTTTATTTTACTTCATGGGTATAAATTAATCACTGAAGTAGTATATTTATGTCACACTACACAGGGATTTACACATTAATCCTATTAACATACATGGCAGCTGTGTGGTTAAATCCTTATATGAAACACTAAAAATTTACCTCCCGATTTATTTGAATGTCTTTTTGTGGTTTAATATTCTATTTTTTCTTAGTCAACGAAACAACAAGAAGAAAATGAAATATGGAAATATACAAAGTTCAGTATGACATTTCACAATGTCCTTCTCACTTCCTATATGGTCTATCTTGAGAATATGTAAGACACATGCTTGGCATATATATTTTCAAATGTTTATTTATCTAAAATGTTGTAATATATCCTACTAAATCATGTACTCCTTTATTATAATTATCCCAGAGTTTCATTTTTAAACCCACAAAAGCATCTACAAATTATTTTATCTGATAGATCTTTTGGAACCCAAGGAGTGTGTGGTATAAACACATATTTAGGGATACTGAATAATGTACTGTACTTCTGATGTTTGTGCATGACTGGCACTAGCCTTAAGGGTGCTAATGAGGGATGAGGAATAATAGGAGTTATGCTTCAAGGGAAGAACACAGCACTGGAAGAAATTTTAAAAGCATATTATTTATATGACAGACAATAATACCTCCTTATGAACCACTAATACCTATTGGGTAAATCTCAATCTAGATTTCTACCTTTCTTCAGGAATCAGAGAGGTAGCCGTGTTAGTCTGGAATAGCAGAGGTAACAAAGAGTCCTGTGGCACCTTAAAGACTAACTAAAGTATTGAAGCATAAGCTTTCGTGGGCTAATACCCACTTCGTCAGATGCAAGCAGTGGAAGTGTCCAGGGGTAGGTATAGATAAGTAGGCAAGAACCAGGTAGGAGGTAACAAGGTTAGTCCAATCAGCCTGAACCAAATTGTTATCTCAAATCAGGGAGGGTGAGGTATTCCTCTAGCAGCTGAATTGGGGGTGTGAACTCGGAGAGAGGAGAAGCTGTTTTTGTAATTAGCAAGCCATTCAAGATCCTTGTTCAATCCCAGATACCATTCTTCAACAGCTCTGATGTGGATCTTAGATATCTATTGTGTAACATCTCTCTCTCTCTCTCTCTCTCTCTCTCTCTCTCTCTCTCTCTCTCTCTCAGAGAAATTGTTTAATAGTATGAGAAATTAGACAGACAGGTCCCCTTATTTTCAATAACAATTGTGTACAATGGTTTTACAACCTACCCTGTTCCAGTCTGGGGTAAACTTTTATGGCCAAATTACAAACTCTTGTAAATGTGGACTTATAACAATATACTTTTTAGTGTTACTAAAAAATAGCACAACAATCTCTGAACAGCTCACACAGATCACTTAAGGGCAATCATTTATAAAAGCCAGAGAAGTTTTGCAAGAAAGAAAACCTTTAAAACCTTATTTATTAGGTCATTTTCCAATGTTACTGATCCTGATCAGATTTAATGGCCTATTTAAACACAGCATTCTTAAATATCCTTAAGTCTCCAACCAACAAGAGCATGACTTTTTAGGCTTGTCTAAGCAACATTATGTAGGCTGACCTTGACATTAAAATTAAATAACCACCATCTCTCCACTGGCATATCGATGTTTAATCTCAAGGTACATTCTTATACTTCAACAGGTGTTGAAGCTCAGTCACTATATAAAAGCTACATTAAAATAACTTTGCTCTCAAATGACTATGGCAAAATAATATGTATTTAATATTCACAGTTTACTGTTGTTAAATCTTATCTGCTGTTAATGTAGCGGTGAAGTTCATAGTCTTGGAACTGGAAAATGTCAAAAAAGAGAGTTCCTCTGAATGATTAGGTTACTAAAACTATTTATGTTTTCCTGTTTATAATGAAAGATAATATATTAGTTACTCCACATTATGTGGAAAAATTCATGGTTACTCCAAGTTACTGATCTTAAATTACTCTAGGAAGCAGGTGGGCCTATACTCTCCTTATGTGTAGTGCCAAATGTAAACATTAAAAGACCTCTGGATTGAACTGAATTCTATTGAACAGCAGAAAAAAAAAAGCTGGATTTTTTTGTTCCAAGAAATTCTGTCTGCAAATTTATTTGCAATTGAAGAATAGAAAATACAGGATAAAGTCTAAAATGTGAGGATTAAGTGTACTAAGAGCATAGTTCTCTAGTTTTTATTCAGGAAAAACGCCACTGAATTGGGCCCTACATGTGAAGTAATGACTAACTTGAAAAAGGAACCCACACAGCAAATGAGTACATCCCTCTTTTTTTCCATTATTTTTTGGCACACTATTAACAGTAATTCAGTTTGTCAGATCCTTCCTCTTCTCCCATTACGAGAAAGATTCCAGACAATCAGAGTCAGAATACAAATCACCAAGAAGGAGGCAAAAACAAGTGAAAGGCAGAATCAGGTTCACACCCTGCCCTATAGAAAGATCTAAAACTTTCAACTCCCAAGACAGTTGGGAAACTCCATAATACCATTGTAGGTTCAGGGATGAAGAATGGCAGATGAAGATGGACTCTGAAAAACTGATTTACTGGTGACTAATTTTCCCTTGTGGTCTGACCCACTTCTCTCCATCCTGTGAAAGACTCCCAACAAACAGCAGACATAGAATGTAGACCCACAAAAGTAGGTGGACTTATTGAAGAGATGTCTTTGAAAAAAATTTGGAGCAAAATTTGCCTTGGGTATCTATACCCACACCTAGTAGAGGGTAATGAAAGTGTGAGACTAGAGTCCCACTAGTTCACTTGGAAAGGTGGAACTAAGCCATGTGTGAAATGGCCCTTCACTGGTGGGGAAGGAGTCTTACCTATCTGTTTGGAAGTATGAGAATGTTTTATAGACTTGGGAGCACAGAAAACTGGTCCCATTAAGGGTTAAATATTGGAATCCAAAGTCTATCAGACCCACCAGAAGACTGAAACCTGAACTCTGAGAATTTCAAGCCATTGTTGAATGTGATTTTTTTAAAAATGTTTTGCAGGGACTAGTTAGCAGGAAAGTTCATCCAGATCTTCATTGATACCCACCATTTTGGTTCTCCACACAAATGCAAATTCCCTTGGTTCACTTATAAACTCTGCCACATACTTCACATGTGATCCTGGGACACTCTCCAAATCTTCTGGGGAATAAAGACATAATGCTCAGCTCAAAGACTCACCAAAACAAATCCACCTAACATTCTCACTGCAGAGACTCCATGCTAAGACTGGCCGGCAATCCCAACATTATATTTTCAAGATGTTCTGGCTAGGAAGTTGGTTCAGATAAAAGTTCTGTGTCAATTAAATGATCTTATATCTTCACATTTTCCTTGACAAGCTGCCAATGAAAGAGGAAGCCCAAATGTAAGTGTGACAAGGGAGTGTGTTCTTTCTGAGGATGGGCAGCAAGCAGTTGGCAGGCACTGAAAGGGTATTTGAGAGGGAGTAAAGGGGACCACAAATGTCTCCACAGTACTCCAGTAATGGAAAGCAAATGGACACATTGATAATACCTTAAGGTACACAAGAGAACTTTTAGTTTGTACCAGGAAGGTCTACATGAACCAGGTAGTGAACAATACATTAGTGTTTTTTAGAAATCTCTCCCTGTAGTACACATTGCTGCTCTATGTGGGCAAGCCCTATGAGAGGATCACTGTGGCAGTCAGGTGACTGAAAATATTCCAGAGAGCCTTCTGCTGTGGGAGAGAGTGAAGAAGTAAAATATATGAAAGAAAACCTGAATAACATCCAGCTCAGGGGAGCAGGAAAGAGAGAGAAGAAACCACAAATTGTTACTAAAAAAAAAAAAAAAAAAAAGAGGGAGCAACTTCAAGCCCTGCATTTTTAATCAGGACCTTAAGGTGTCTTTGTTGACACCTTATTTGTGCAAAAATCTGATCTAAAAATTGTGCCCTGGATTTGGGAATTACAAAATCTTAGGCTTTATCTGCATTAGAAAGTTTTGCCTCTCTAACTATACTGATATAGTTAAAGTTGCAACATTCCCAATGCCACTAAATGTGGGCTCATTTACCCAGGTAAAAAAAATGCTTATACCAATAGAATGTATTCTGGTTCAGGAAGGAATAAGCAACAAGCTATACTGATTTAAGTCACCTTACACTGGTACAAATGTGTCCACATTTGCTGGCATAACAATTTCAGTAAAAAAACAACCCCAACCCAATATCACTAACTGAAGTGGTTACACTGGTAAAACTTTTAAGTGAGGACTAGGCCTGAAAAATGTATGGAACTGCTGTAGTGGTTGGAATAGAACACAGCAGACAAAGAACAGCCCTTGTTTTGAACACATACATCAGACTGGCTTGATTTCTGCATCTAGGAGTCACAGCTCCTGGTGACTGGGGCACTGATGCCTCCCAGGTGGCTAAGGTCCTTCAAAACCATATCAACATATTATTGGTAACATATCAGTTTGTACTTTTGTTCACAAAGTTGTCTTTAAATTTCTTACCTGAAGACTAGCAAGTACATTAAATGCTATTTTTAAGGAATGAAGAGACTATAAAACCATGTGAAACAACAAGTGGTATAATCTTTAAAATAGCTATTTATAAAAGAGGGAGTAACGAAAAATTTATTTTTAAGAGGTGCCCCTACTTAACAATTTGAAAGATTTCTTTTGTACAATAAGAAAGTCTTTGATTTTCTATGTACCGCTTACAGAGGTTTAACAATATATCATACAAATTCTTTAAGTTTTTATCCAAATCTACAGTTAAATTACTCATGTAATTATTTCAGGAGAAATTATACTTTTTTATTGTTAATTTCATTAACACTTTCATGGTCAGAGTTTGGCTGTATTTAAATGCAGTTATCAACGTCTTCACTACTACAATTAAAGGGATCAATTCCATATTATCCTGGAGCGGGGTCGGCAACCTTTCAGAGGTGATGTGCTGAGTCTTCATTTATTCAGTTAAATTTAAGGCTTCGCATGCCAGTCCGGAAGGGGTGGGGCTTTGGGCAGAAGGGGAGGGGCTGAGGAGGTCAGTCCGCCCCCCGCTTTGGGATTTCCCCCGCAGGCTCCTGCCAGCCTGGGTCTCAGCCCGCTGCCAGCCTGGGTGAAGGAAACCCAGGCTAGCAGCAGGAGCTGAGCGGGTCAGCAGGGGAAACCCCAGAGCGGCAGCGGGGAAACCGCTCAGCCGGATGCCGCTTCGGAGTTTCTCCTGTGGACTCCTGCCAGCTGGGGTCCCGCCGCCTGCCCCACTCAGCGCCCGCTGCTAGCCTGGGTGTAGGGAACCCAAGCTGGAAGCGGGCTGAGACCTCGTCTGGCAGGAGTCTGCAGGGGAAACCCCAGAGCGGCAGTGGGCTGAGACCTCGGCCGCGTGCCAGGAGAAATCGGCTGACATGCCACCACTGGCATGCATGTTGTAGGTTGCCAACCCCTGTTCTAGAGGGTAGTTTTTTGAGGGCTTTATAATTTCTGAATTAAAGCAATAACAAAAGCAATAACCAAAATATGGGCAAAAATGGCTACCAAACTTACTCTGTGATTCCAAATGGCAAAATATATTCTTAAAATATATCACAATTAACATAAAAATAAATCAATTGAATTCTCTTTCTGCGAAAGGTGATACATTGTGACAGCTGTATACCTCTTAAAATAATTGTTAATAGGACACAGTTGCACTGGGGTGAGTAATATCAGGGTGCTAGACCTGGAGTGGAACATATCAGTCTAACAAAGAAGTATATTCAATTTTCTGGTTTAGGAGCTTTGTAAAGCCATAGTAGATAACACTGATGATATGATAGATTGCTAGCTATTATAATAACCAGTACATCAGTAAATACAGCACCATTATTCCCCCATCTTGCATGTATAGTTAGATTAGTACAGTGGGGCTGATTCACCATTGTGTTATTCCAATTTTACACCAATATTTCTTCATGGATTTAAATTGAGTTATATTGGCAGTGATTGGTAATTCAGGCCCCGTAGGTGGGGAATGGCAGAAATAAATTAAATGATTTCTGGATGCTGAAGTTCAAAACACTCAGAGCCCAATTAAATTTACAGAGAGAAGATAATTCAGCCTAAGGAGGAGTTGCAAAAGGCCAGAGCTACTATAGAGGCATAAGGCCTAGCCTCCTACATATCCCAAGAGATCAAACCACACCACCTAAAAGTATGATGCAGGAAAATTTTAAGAGTTTTCTTTCCCCTGAGCTTCGACTGACAGGTTTTAGGAGTGGCTGAACTAGCCCCATATTTGGCCTAATAAGTAATCTCAGTTTATTGATCTAATTTTAGATCCTCGTCCTCTCAATCTAATTTTATGGCATTCTGTTCACACTGCAGCACTGCAACAAACCTGGAAGGCTCCTCTCCAGGTTTCAGTAAAAGAGAAATTCAGTACCAGAACAGTAAGAGTGATGAAGGTTAGAAAAGAAGTATATTTCCCTTGCTGTTTACATACCAGAAAACTCTGCACTGTTTTCACTCTAATCAATATTTTCACTATGCATACTAAAAATTCTACAACTTAAAATAAATAAGGTTAAAAAATATATACAACTAACTATCTGGTTGTTGTTGCAATAACTAATGAGTGTATATTTGTCCATAGAACTGCTGCTAATTTATTAAAATTTGCACACAAGGAAAACCATTTTAAATATCCTTTTTGTTTTCTATAGCTGCTATTTTTTAAGAAATCATGAATGCAACATACATTCATTATAAATAGCACTACAAGATTGTGGTTTTGAGCTAACTGAAAGAAAAAGTTCAAGAATGTTTGTAGATGTGTCTAGTTTGACAGTTTAGTGTGCTGGATGTGACTTTCACAGTCTGTTGGCAGATTGCAGGAAAGCCATCACACATGTGACTTGCTCATTGATTAATGGGTCTTTCAACTCATTGCTACCATCTGAAGAAGGGCCATGGCCTTTCCAAGCTTCACTGGTTTATTCATCTTCAACTGCAGTCCTACCAAGGTATCTTCCATAAAGAAAATCACACCTGGTTAAGGCTAATGAAAAGCTCAATATGTCATTTTCTAGACAAGTCAAAAAGCATGTAAAACTAGACAAAGGATGTATTCAAGCAACATGAATGCAGTTTTGTCATAACCTGTCAATCTAGAGACTAACATTAAAAAAGCTTTCCTCAATGACATTTTTCATAGTGGCAATTCTGAATTTTTTTTTACTATACAATACAGGACACACAACAGTTTCCTGCCCTATGCACAGACCAAGTTTGTTGTTTGATCCAGAAAGGAATTTGGCCCAGGCAAATTGGCATTTTTGAGAACTTGCTTGTAATAGTGTGGGTTATGCATGGCATGTTCAAAGGCCACCAAAATACCAGTAGATCACAGCACTTGTTGACACACAGTCTACTAACATGAGAATGGTCTCCTTCTGTCCCTCAATCCTGCAGCATCTTACTTTCAAGTGTACCATGGCCTTAATCTTGTCATAGGTCTGGGGGAATCTCTCAGAATAGGTTCAGGCAGAGTTGGCAACCTTAGACAGCCAAGTACCAGATGCAGGGTGTATTATGCAGGGCATGAGGTGCTGAATACAAAATTGAGTCAAAAGGCATATCAAGCAATCTCAACGTGCTCCAGTATGGAAAAAAGCAGGCCCTACCATAAAAGGAATGAAAAGGGTAGCTATGCAAATTGCCAAGGAAACAGATGAGATGTAAAGCCTTACAATAGATATATAAATACATACATTATTAATATCAATATTAATAATACAAACAGATCTAGCATTTTTTCATTCAAAGATGTCAAAGCACCCAATTTATAAATGGGAAAAGTGAGCCAGAGTGAGCCAATGACAGAAAAAAGGACTCAATTCCTAGCCCTGTACTCTAGCCACTAGATCAGGCTGTCTCCCTGTTAATGCTGTTCTTAAAGTAAGGTAGGTACAGTCAATTTTTTAAAAATTTTCCTATGGGCAGGTGTAACAGGGTGCTGGCGAGAAAGCGCTGAGTCAGTCCCTGTTCCCTCTATTAGCTCCCATAGCAAAGGTTCTGCTAGCTCAGCTCCCACAGCTGGGGGAGTTAATTGGCTGGCAGGGTGTGGCCCCGGGGCGAGTGGGGCTTGAGGTAAACCACCTGGGAGCCTTCCAGGCCAGAGCATAAAGCTCACAGGAAGGAAGTCACAGGAGATGGAAAGAAAACAAGAAGGAACAAGGCGTTGTTGTTCCTAGCTAGCTGTGGGAGCTAGCTGTCCCCCAAGGCGCCAAGTCAGGGAGCTATCTTGTATAAAACTGTATATAGGTGACAGTGGGGTTTGACAAGAGACTAAAGGGACACTGGTGCTTGCAACAAGGGGATCTTGGCTCATTTGTGCAGCAGGCGGGGAAAGGCTTGCTTACAGCAGGTTTTATGCACTGGTGCTAGATACAAATCAGAAAACAAGCTTAATTCCAGGCACTCTTCTGGTTCCTTTGCTAGTAACAGCTACAACAGAATGTATCCCAAGAATGCAAAGGCCCCATCATAAAAGTCTTTTGACATTCCTCTTTCTAACAGAGTTGGACCAATATTAGAAGGTTAGATGTGGGAGATCATATTAGCTATAGCCAATCAGGGTCTGATAGCTCCCTCTTTTTCCAATCTTCTGAGGGGGCAAATTGTTTTACATACCAATGAAGGGTTATGCACGTCCTACAATAACCAGAAAAATGTATGAACATTACACAGAAGTAGAGCAGAGTTATGGGCTGAGTTGTGCTGTAACTATGGGTCTATTACAGGGCTACAAATGATGTTACTAGTAGGGCACAAGCTTGTGACTTAGTTCCATTTCCATGAATATTCACCATGACATTTTTAGGCATATGTAGAATTGATGAACTGAGTGGGCATGGTGTAAATCTCAGCTAAATGAGAAAGTTTAAGAAGATATGCTGAGCATCAGACAGTACAACACATATACATAGCATGGTCAGCCATATCCATAACCATAATCGACTTTCATATAAAGACCATTCACCAAGAGATTACCAGATATTTCATCCATATGTTATAGCCCTGGTCAAGAAACTTTATTACTGACAATTCATGCTGTTTAACTATTTAGTCCCACTAGAATTGCTCTGCAAAGAGTTCACTGACAAGTATATAAATCTATTCCATTGGGCAAAGAAGTTAGCAGGGCTCACAACTGATTTCAGTTTGGACACAATGTGATGCATATGGCAAAGGAGCAAGAACACACAGTGATAACAGCTCGTGTCCCTGCTGTTGCTTGCAAATGTCATTTTTCCTATTTTGTCATCAAAATTGTTCATCTAGGGATAAAGATCCAATATTTCTCAACCAAATGGATTCATTAAAAAGATTAAAATGGGGAATAGATAGAAATCTGCTTTTTTTCTAGTGAGTATCAGATCTGTTTCCAGGGTGAAGTTTTGAGAGCTCTGGTGTAGTGGACAAATCCTGCATCAAATTAGGGGATTAGGAGTTTCTGTGGTTCTGAGGAGAAAACATGCACTACAATCTACAATTGCTCAGGCATATTGTATCTCAGTGTTGTATGTGGAAATGGACATTCTCACCTGCATTTCCAGTTCTTCTTAACATATTTCCTTTTATACAGGAAGGGACTATTGGGATGCAATTAAGTAGTGATTGCTCCGTATGCCAGGTAGATCTTATTTAGTTAAGGGAATTATATATTGTATACTATGAATCTTGTATGGTGTTTGAGTCCTGAAACCTTGACACAAGTTACTTGATATCAGGGCTCACCCATTCACAGGTGCATGGTGGGATGATACAAAACAGTCCAATTACCTAGGGATCCCAGTGATCAAGATGATCAAGATCAGATAACTATAGGACAAAGATTATTCTGTAACTGTTTTGCACATAGTTAATAATGTTCTAGCTAGCTGCCTTTTATATCCTCTATATCTTTTTGTGGTATGCCAGCAGCAACTAGAATTTGGTGGGGAGGTGGCGGGGTACTACATAAGAACATAAGAATGGTCATACTGGGTCAGACCAGAGGTCCATCCAGCCAGTATCCTGTCTGCCAACAGTGACCAATGCCAGGTTCTCCAGAGTGAGTGAACCTAACAGGAAATGATCAAGTGATCTCTCTCCTGCCATCCATCACCCCCCTCTGACAAACAGAGGCTAGGGACCATTCCTTACCCACCTGGCTAATAGCCATTAATGGACTTGACCTCAAAGAATTTGTCCAGTTCTCATTTAAACCCTCATTGAAACCCTGTTCTAGCCTTCACAACCTCTTCAGGAAAGGAGTTCCACAGGTTGAGTGTGAGCTGTGTGAAGAAGAATTTCCCTTTATATGTTTTAAATCTACTTCCCATTCATTTCATTTGGTGGCCCCTCATTCTTATATTGTGGGAACAAGTAAGTAACTTTTCCTTATTCACTTTCTCCACACCACTCATGATTTTATATACCTCTATCATATCTCCCCTTAGTCTCCTCTTTTCAAAGCTGAAAAGTCCTAGCCTCTTTAATCTCTTATCATATGAGACCTGTTCCAAACCCCTAATCATCTTAGTTGTCCTTCTCTGAAACTTTTCTAATGCCAGTATATCTTTTTTTGAGATGAGAGCACATCTGTATGCAGTATTCAAGATGTGGGCGTACTATGGATTTATATAAGGACAATAAGATATTCTCCATCTTATTCTCTATCCCTTTTTAATTATTCCTAACATCCTGTTTGCTTTTTTGACTTCCACCGCACACTGAGTGGATGTCTTCAGAGAACCATCCACGATGACTCCAAGATCTTTTTCCTGATTAGCTGTAGCCCCCATCCTATTGTATATATAGTTGGGATTATTTTTTCCAATGTGCATTACTTTATATTTATCTACATTAAATTTCATTTGCCATTTTGTTGCCCAATCACTTAGTTTTGTGAGATTTTTTTGAAGTTCTTCACAGTCTGCTTTGGTCTTAACTATCTTGAGCGGTTTAGTATCATCTCCAAACTTTGCCACCTCACTGTTTACTCCTTTCTCCAGATCATTTATGAATAAATTGAATAGGATTGGTCTGAGGACTGACCCTTGGGGAACACTACTAATTACCCCTCCCCATTCTGAAAATGTACCAATTATTCCTACCCTTTGTTCCTGTTCTTTTAGCCGGTTCCCAACCCATGAAAGGATCTTCCCTCTTATCCCATGACAACTTCATTTACATAAGAGCCTTTGGTGAGGGACTTTGTCAAAGGCTTTCTGGAAATCTAAGTGCACTATGTCCACTGGATCCCCCTTTTCCATATGTTTGTTGACCCCTTCAAAGAACTCTAATAGATTAGTAAGACATGATTTCCCTTTACAGAAAACATGTTGACTTTTGCCCAACAATTTATGTTCTTCCATGTGTCTGACAGTTTTATTCTTTATTATTGTTTCAACTAATTTGCCCGGTACTGACATTAGACTTACTGGTCTGTAATTACCGAGATCACCTCTAGAGCCCTTATTAAATAATGGCGTTACATTAGCTATCTTCCAGTCACTGGGTACAGAAGCGGATTTAAAGGACAGGTTACAAACCATAGTTAATAGTTCTGCAATTTCACTTTTGAATTCTTTCAGAACTCTTGGGTGAATGCCATCTGGTCCTGGTGACTTGTTTCAATTAAGTTTATCAATTAATTCCAAAACCTTCTCTAGTGACACTTCAATCTGTGATAATTCCTCAGATTTGTCACCTACAAAGGATGGTTTAGGTTTGAGAATCTCCCTAGCATCCTCAGCTGTGAAGCCTGAAGGAAAGAATTCATTTAGTTTCTCCGCAAGACTTTATCATCTTTAAGTGCTCCTTTTGTATCTCGATCGTCCAGGGGCCCCACTGGTTGTTTAGCAGGCTTCCTGCTTCTGAAGTACTTAAAAAAACATTTTGTTATTAGCTTTTGAGTTTTTGACTAGCTGTTATTCAAACTCATTTTTGGTTTTTCTTATTACATTTTTACACTTAATTTGGCAGTGTTTATGCTCCTTTCTAGTTACCTCACTAGGATCTGACTTCCACTTTTTAAAAGATGCCTTATTATCTCTCACTGCTTCTTTTACATGGTTGTTACACCATGGTGGCTCTTTTTTAGTTCTTTGACTGTGTTTTCTAATTTGGGGTATACATTTAAGTTGGGCCTCTATTATGGTGTCTTTGAAAAGTGTCCATGCAGCTTGCAGGGATTTCACTTTAGTCACTACACCTTTTAATTTTCTTTTTAACTAGCTGCCTCATTTTTGCATAGTTCCCCTTTCTGAAATTAAATGCCACAGTGATGAGCAGTTGAAGTGTTCTTCCCACCACAAGAATGTTAGATGTTATTATATTGTAGTCACTATTTCGAAGCAGTCCTGTTATACCTCTTGGACCAAATCCTGTGCTCCTCTCACGACTAAATCAAGAGTTGCCTCTCCCCTTGTGTGTTCCTGTACCAGCTGCTTCAAGAAGCAGTCATTTAAAGTATTGAGAAATTTTGTCTCGGAATTTTGTTCTGAGGTGACATTTACCCAGTCAATAGGGGGATAATTGAAATTTTGCACTATTATTGAGTTCTTTATTTTGATAGCCTCTCCAATTTCTCTTAGCATTTCATCGTCACTATCACTGCCCAGGCCAGGTGGTTGATAATAGATCCCTATTGTTATATTCTAATAGAGCATGGAATTACTATTCATAGAGATTCTATGGAACATGTGGATTCATTTAAGATTTCTACTTCATTTGATTCTAGATTTTCTTTCACATATAGTGCCACTGTTGTCCGCTCCCCCTATGATCTGTTCTGTCCTTCCAATATATTTTGTACCCTGTGGAATGATTGTCCCATTGATTGTCCTCACTCCACCAGGTTTCTGTGATGCCTATTATGTCAATATCCTCCTTTAACATGAGTCATTCTATTTCACCCATCTTATTATTTAGACTTCTAGCATTTGTGTACAAGCACTTTAAAAACTTGTCACTGTTTATTTGTCTGCCCTTTTCTGATGTGTCAGATTCTTTCCTGTGTGAATGTTTCTCATCTGATCTGGCCCCTACTTTAGCCTCTTCCATCCTCTCCTCCTGACTCTATCATAGATTCCAAGACCAGAAAGGACTGTCTGATCCACGTGCTCCTCTGCAGCAATTGGCTTTCCCCCATCTATTAGTTTAAAAATTGCTCTGCAAACCTTTTTAATGTTAAGTTCCACCAGTCTCATTCCACTTGGGTTTAGGTGGAGCCCATCCTTCCTGATTAGGCTCCCCAATCCCAAAAGTTTCCCCAGTTCCTAATAAATCTAAACCCCTCCTCTTTACACCCTGCTGTATAACACTATGTTCGGTGTTATACAGTAGGGCACATTAGAGGACCACAATGGTCCTTTCTGGTCTTGGAATCTATGAACTCCTTCTCCACTAATGTTTCTCCTACAAAACCAAACTGTCAGGGAACATGACACATTTTTTTCTGTCTTTGATATCTGTACTCACTTTTTCAGATCCAAACATCTTTAGAGATATATCATACATTCATGTGGACAAAAAAGTGCATTTACCAGCACAGCTCACTTCGCTGACCCACCTTTCGATTTCAATACTAAATTAATTTTTCAGAATGTTGATAAATTAGATTTTAAAAGAGCATTTTCTGGATATATAGATGATCATCAACACAATAAACATTATTAAAGTAAACGTTTTCCACAAATAGTTCACCAGTTGGCTACAGTTCACAACAGATGGTATCTGTGAATCCACTAGAATATACACAATTGATGCAATTTTGCCCTGTAATAATTCAAAATTCTAAACTCAAAAAATCACTAACTTTATTCTAATTATGGCAGACTATAATAAATGATTAAATATTCCATCAGATCACCTAACTCTTGATTGAGAAACAAATACTGCAATTTTATCCAGCATCACCTAGTATAAACAGAACAGGCATGTGGACAGTCCTTACCAAACCCAATCCAAATGTTTTCCTGCTGGCCAAAGCCCTTAAGCTCCACTGTACTACCTCAGATTAGAATGCTCACCCTGACCCTAGCACAGCAGTACACTATCTGGTGGTGGTGGTTCGTCTGTCGATTCGACAAGGACCACTCAGTCATCCGTAAATTGCTGGGGCTGATTTTGTCTGTGTGTGCGCAGATGGCTGATGAGGCCAATCCTTGCACGAAAGGTCTGATGACAGATAGGACAGGAGATGAGGAGGACATCTCCAGCAGGGTTTATCTGGTATAGACCCTAGGTACCCATAGGATAGTGTCACGGTGTGATAAGCCACTGACATGGCTTACTAGATAACATTTAATCTTGATTGGGCCCATTCCGGTGTCCTAATTGGGCCAGAGTTTGTGCAGGTTTGCCAGCAGATACCATTGCAACCCCACTAAATTATTTGCCACAGGGTATAATGAGCCCCTTTGATGTACTACTTAAATACAAACATGCATCCTCTGCTCTACTTTCAAGAAGCCTACCAACCAGTTGACGATATCCATATAGCGAGCTCTGAACTCACATCTAAGAGGTGGACCTGAGCAAGGTGAAACAACCAATGTCCTCCTATTACAGCTACCTCCCATCAGGAGTCCTGCTTCTTTCATGACCATATTGTTTTAAGCATGGTCAGGTTGTTGACTCCCCTCCAAATTCATCTAAGCAGTAGGACAGATCGTATTAACATGAGACTTTCTGTGGTTGCTGCCTGCCGGTTAGCTACTAGCCAAACAAATATACTATTAATAAAGAATGTAGCAACAGAATCACTAGCTGGATATGCTAGGCCTAACATACAATCAACCTCTTTTTGAAGCAGCTCACTAGCAAAGTAGCCAGTTGAGCAGGCCAGAAACTTCCCCCTGTCTTATTTTTTAACTGACCTTCAAGGCTTTGGCCAACTTTGTCTTCTAAAGAATTATATTGTTTATATATTTTTCTACTCTTGTTTATTTTTTCCCTCAGTACTGATACGCTTTTGACCTGATCAGCCAATATTTGGGGTGTCAGGTATTTATATGAGGTAATCCAGTTTCTTTACAAAGAAGGTACACAATGTTGGGTTTCCCTAAACAATCAAATACCATGCAACAGTTTCCTTGCTCAATATTAGAAGCCTTTTTTTCCAAACAGCAGTCTCTCTCTGTGTCACACTACAAGTACTTCTCTGACAGTCCTTGGTAATTTCGGCAGTCTTCTGTGTCTGCTACTGTGATGCTTCAGCTCTCCTCCATGCCCCACCCCGCCCCACAAACAATATCCAGTCCTATGTTGTTTGCATTCACACCATGGCCAGCTCCAGGCACCAGCATAACAAGCAGGTTTCTGGGGCGGCACTCTGTAAGGGGTGGCATTTCGGCCATGCTGCTTCCCCCTTCGTTCCTCTGGCACTGCCACGCCCCCTCTTCACTCCTCCAGCCACAAGGCAGCAGTGCTGCCAGCCCTCCCTGCCCCTGCTCCTCCGGCTACGCCGCCGCAGCATTCACTCTTCCTGCCACGCCACCCCCCCCACACTTGCTCCTCCAGCTGCACCGCACCACCCTTACTCCTTCAGCTCCCCCCCCCCCCTTTTTTTGCCTTGACATGGCAAAAAAGTTAGAGCCGGTCCTGATTCACATTCCTGAAAATTCCTTTTCCCCACACAGCTTCTCACTGGCATTGCATGTGGCCTGTTTTTTGAGTGATGGCTCATAATGTTTCAGCAACTGTACTCAAAAAAAGCTTAGCTACTTATGTTTATCCTGAATGAAGGGCAGCTATTGTGCCCATGAAGTTCAACGAGGTTTCACCCACCTCCCAGTGTAACTGTAGATTACATCACAAATATGAAAACAACACAACTGTTCACATTTACAGTAACATGCCAATTAGCAGTTTTAATTCTCTATAAATAAATACAGATGAGGTTTAAAAGTATTTCTTTTAACTTGCACGCCTATGAGAGCAAGCGGGTGCTAAAATCTGAGTGGAGATTACTTTTTATGAGTGCTTTAAAAAAGCAAACATTTTCAGTGGGGCCATGTTCTCAAGTATATAAAAGGTTGTTACAAGGAGAAAGGGGAGGTGGGAATTGTTCTTCTTAACCTCTGAGGATAGGATAAGAAGCAATGGTCTTAAATTGCAGCAAAGGCACTTTTGGTTGGAAATTTGGAAAAACTTCCTGTCAGGGTGGTTAAGCACTGGAATAAATTGCCTAGGGAGGTTGTGGAATTGCTATCATTGGAGATTTTTAAGAGCAGGTTAGACAAATACCTATCTGGGATGGTCTAATAATACTTAGCCCTGCAATTAGCGTAAGGGACTGGACTAGATGACCTTTCAAGGTCCCTTCCAGTCCGACAATTGTATATCACTATGTGTGCAAATGTCTAGGATATACAGGCAAATGTTCAAAAAGACCATGGATTTATACATTATAAATAAACATAACGACATATAGCAATAGACAGTAAATACTTTTACTATATGAAATTTGTAATTGTTCACAAGTTGAGAAATATATCAATAAGATTGTTAAATTACTATTAAAGGCTGTAGTTCTTCTAGTTTGAATATATATTTTGTGTAGTATATTTTGAATATACAGTAGACTCTCGATTATCCAGGATTGGATTAACCAGGACATGGATTAACCAGGATGTCAAAAAAAATATATGCATAACTCGCAGGGCTGGCTCTGGCTTTGCTGCCGCCCCAAGCACACACCAAAAAAAAACCCCACCAGGGTGCAGGGCAGCCAGTGAACCATCACCCCTTCCACCCAGTGCATGGTGGCTGGTGAATCAACCCCTCCCGCACCATATTTCCTATGGATGGTGATTATCCGGGATTTTATTAACCAGAATTAATTTTTTCCCTATCATCCTGGATAATCGAGAGTCTACTGTATATTTTGTATAGTAAAGCTAGGGGGTTCACTATTGGAAAAGCAAACCTCTAAGAGCCTATAAAAAGTTTTGCATATTTATGTCATGTGAAAGGCAAAAAAAAAAAAGTGTGCATGTAAGATTGTTCTTATACAGTACATGTGAAAATCATAGGCATGTATTATAAATTAGTTTAATATTGTAAATCATTAATGAGAATACTTATTCAAACATAACACTTAAAATATGGTTTTCAGTTACATTTGATCTCCCATTCCAACTACCCTCACAGCTAGAACTATGTAAAAATATCCACATTGCATCTAAAATCAGCCATGGAAAGAGCTGTTGTTTAAACCCACCCTCGCCCCCACCCCTTATTGTTAAGAAAACTAGGTCAAAATTTCTGGAAGGCCTGATCTGTTAACGGGTTATACACGGATCACTGGTTTACTGCTTTCTGCCCTTCTTACTTTAATAGGCTGGTCTCTATGACCTTTTATATTTTATGACCTTGAGTTAATGTAATATCACTAACCAATATATTTCTTTTAAACATTTTCTAAATATACTTTTATTTCAGGGTTTACAGGACTAGGAGAGGCAATATTCAAACACAGGTGGAGCCAGCACTGAGTAATTTGCAAAGATTCATTCCCCATTTATCCAATACTAGAAGACTTTTACCCTTCTCTAACTGCCAACTAATTGATGTGCCCTCCACTTGCAGGCTTAGGGAAAAACTTGTCCCCATCTCACTCAGTCAGAAACTAGGTTGGGGAGGCATTTCCCTGGTAAATGAGTCCCATAAGCACCTTTTGCTTGGTTTTTCTACTGCAGAAGAATCAGCAGAGCATACTTAGTTAACATAGTGTCAAATAGACAGCATGTAAGCTTAAAAGGGAAATAGAACTAGACATCACTGTGGACAGCTTGATGAAAACATGTATCCCCATTGTGCAGCAGCAGCTGATAAGGGAAGAAAGATTTTAGAATGTGTTAAATAAAATGATAGAAAATAATGCTGAAAATACTATAGTGGCTGTTTTATAAATTTATTCCAAATAATGTGCTCAGTTTTGTTACCACATCTCAATAAGGATACAATAAAAACTGAATGAACCCAAAGAAGAACAATGAATGGAGAGACTTCCAAAATAAGAGAGGTGATAAAGATTATGACAATTCAGTTTAAAAAGGAGACAAATAATAGATGATATGACAGAGGTATATAAAATAATGGTTAGTGCAGAGAAGGTAAATCAGGTACTCCTCTTTACACTCATCACATAAGGGCAAGGAGATAGCTAGTTAAATTACAAGTCAACAGGGCAGTTGTGGCCTCAGAGAGCAGCTTCCATTTGTTAGTCACACCAACCCTTCTCCTCTGCCTTTGGCTCATGCTGATGACATCAGCAGTCAGGGCAGTATAAGAGTCAGCCTCAGCACTTAAGTTCTTATTGTGGGTTGGAGTCATACCTTTTGTTTATAGACACACTGAGTAATTTGTATTTGTTTTCAAAATACATGGTTGTGTGTGTGTGTGTGTGTGTGTATATATATATATATATATATATATATATATATATATATATATATATATATATATATATATATATATATATATATATATGTACACACACACACACACAGTGGAATTTCAGTGGAATTCAGATGCTTTTTCCATATATATATATATATATATATATATATATATATATATATATATATATATATATATATATATATATATATGGAAAAAGCATCTGAATTCCACTGAAATTATGCCTTCTATCTGCCTCTAGAGAAGTATCAGACTCAGAGAAGGGAGATTCAAATAATAGCCAGTATGGTTTCAACTTCTGGTTACAGTTTCCCATGTAACTTCTTGGATCAAAATGAGAGTCCTTAAATCAGTTCAGCTTCCCCCTTTATATCAAAATCCTGTTACTTACCTGCTGGGCCTATTGAACCCAGTCTGAACTAATATACACATTTCCGCCCAACAGGCGGTAGGTACTTCTTTGGAGTTATTGCAAATCCTGGGACAGGTAAACAATTGTCTCTCACTGATTTTCATTCCTGGGGAAGCTCCGTAACTCTCCCTGATGGAGCAACCATACTATTGCTAGCTCACAAATATACATATAACATTTATAGATGCACAAGTTTATGAACAATCCTTTTGCCCATAGCATCTGGCACATCTCAATAAAATAATCTTTTCAAGTTTCAGAGCTTTCACATCCGTCACATTACCAACATGTAACAAATCAATATGTTGCAGACAATAATTACTGAACAAATCACAGTTTCTGCAGTGCCTGGTCTAGAACTTTGGTCCCCTCACCTCCAAAAATCACAAATTACCATCATTTCAGCTAAAGGATAGCTCACTGGATGTCAGTAGTAGCAGGTCCCTTTATGCTGTCCATAGGCTAGTAAATAAAGGGAAACTTCACACATACAAAATGAGTACATTACAGGAGAAACCCTACACATATTAGAAAGGAGCATTCATTGCTCCAAAGATATCAGCTTTATTTCATACAAATAGAGGTCAGAAGCACCTTAGAAATACAGTACCTTAAATATATAAGTAAGATGATTTACCATGTATACTTAAATTTGTCCTTTACCAAGGACAAAATTACTATTTTTGTTATATCTGAAAGAATAAGACACAAATACAGCACACAAATACTAATAGCAAAGGACTTACAGTATTTTACATGCACACCTCTCAACAGTCTGTGAATTTTAAAAGTATCATTAGTTTTGCATTAAATATCCTGGCTTTTCATTAAGCACTGCAATTTTAAAAGACAACCATTTCATCTTAAAGAGGAACTGTTAGTACCACTAAGTAAAATTTGTGTTGCATTATTTTTAAACAATTTAAACTAATGTTTCTGTGCTATAGCTATCGTTTGCCATGACATCACTGAATTTAGGCCTTCATCACTTATTTTAACAAGTATTCCCCTGAGTTCTGTGCTACACAGCTGAAATGTATATGTGTATTATGGATTTGGAAAATCAAAAATTTGCTCTTATAACTGTGTAAATTATTGCTTGTGGACAATGGCAAACAAATTCTGGAATCTTAATCACAAAAAACACAGGCTTTTACCCCTTGAAATAAAAATTATAAATTGTAAATTATACGTTTATCACTAGACTTTCTCATTGCATACCAAATACAGAAAAACTATCCTTTTGAACAATTGCCACTTTAAAATTTTGTCATTTAAAAACATATTTCCCAATTATTTTACAATTTGTTTCAAAATTAACTTTAATGTATAGTCCATTATAAAGTAACACCGAAAATTGGAAAGTACAGACATTCTATATAATAATCTTATTACCTGTGTGCCAGCAGTGTTCTGAAGGTCATCTGATTCAGTCCCAGATAACTTGGCAGCAAGACTGACCAATCCCAGTTCCATTCAGTAATGGTTGACTGTTGAAGTATGGGAAGAAGCTATTGTTAGATATTAATCAGAGTTAATATGATCAGTAAATTAAAGCTCCAGCTGTGATAGACTAACTAAGAAGGAGGGGGGTCTAGAACAAGGACTTAGACAGATGATATCAATCATGTCCACAGAAGAAGGTTTTTATTCCAATAAGACAGCAATTAATTTATAAATCCATTTGGGGATGTAGCTATTATTTATAAAAAGATAAATCAATTTTTAGAGTCGTTATTCTTCCAACTGTTAATGGCATTTTGCCCAGCCACTTTCTCTGAGAGCTTGACTCTATTTGAAAAGCAAAATAATTGGCAACTTTTTATGTATTGTAGCAATTTACATTTTCTACTGTCAGCAAAAAGTTTATCAAGAGAAAGAACTTGGTGTAGCTGGAATTCATGTTGTATCTTAATTAGTGCAAGGTATTTTACTTGTCTATTGTTGTGTAAGGCATTGCAGTCACCAGATGGTTATTATAAATACACCATATAAATAGACAATTATTATAAATAGACAATATGAACTCAGGTAAATACCCTGTTGCTTATTTAATTAATAAAATATATCCTACAATAACTGTATGCAGACAAATGGTGTCGTACAACAATATCATGCTTACAAAGGAATACATGTGGCTGTACAACATTAACATTATTAACTATAGTTCAGCCAAAAAGGAATACTCACCATAATACAATTAAGTTTCACTATACTTGGGGAAGGGATCGCTCTCAAAATTAGTATGGTGAAAGTAAATTTGGCTAGGAGTTTTTTAAAAAAAAAGATGAGGAAGCTAGTCAAAACTGGGGAAATTAAAATCCTTATGACTCTGAATGGAGGCTACTTTCCCACACCATAATAAATAGTAATGGGAGTTATGTAAACCCCTAAACAAAAAAAGAAGAGGGAAGGCAAGTACATATTAATATACATACATATGGGTATGACTAAATAGCAAAGTTCAAGAGCTTATTTAAGCCAAACAAGTCTCCTTTAGAAAATGGAAATTCAGCCCAGATGAAGCCAGTAGGAAGTAATGTAAGAAACTGAAGCAAGCAAAGTTTCCAACAAGATTTTCAGGGTTCCCTAGTCTTGCATAACCTCTGGTGCTGCTAGAGACAGTTGAATATACTCCAGGGTTCCTCTTCCACCCAGCTGCTTTAGTTCCCTCCCTGTCTCTCTGCCTTTCTTTTACCCCATCCTCCTTTCTTCCTTCATGCACTTACACACAATAAAAATCAGGGAGAGGGAAGGATAAAGAAAGAAAGAATGGGAGAGGGGCATGGGAAGTGAAAGAGAATAAGTGAGTAAATGTAGAAGAAGGGGAATGATGGAAGTGATTATCTGATTAAGAATGAATGAGGAGGAAAAAAATCTATCAAGAGTGAGATGAGAGATGGAAGGAGTTAATGAAGAGGGAGGAAAGACAGTTAAAGAGGAAGGGGATGGGAGAAGAAAAGACAGTTCTCCAATGTTCTAACTGTAAACTCAGGGAGTCATTCATTCTATACACAGAATAACAAAAAACACAGGAAACACTGAAAATAAGTGAAATTAGAAGGGCTAAAAAGAGGGAATTTGAAGAGCAAACAGGAAAAAAACCCAAGATATTTTGTAAATATAACAGACGGAGGAAACTTGGGAGAGAATTGGTCAGGCTGGTGGTAAAGTAAAGGAGTAGTGGAAGAAGGTTAAATCACCCTTTGAAGCAGCCCTCACTATAGATCTATTGAGTAGCTGCATGACCTGAGCCTTACTCTTATTAGGTAGCAAAGAAGAGGCACTGTTAGAGATTGAGATGTCAGGACAAAGTGATAAAATTCAGAGCAACAAGTTGCTACAACTAGATGTTAATCATCAAGAGTTCTGAAGGAATGTAAAAATGAAGTGGCTGAATTGTGAACAGTAATTATGCAAAAGTGACAAAGAGTCCTGTGGCACCTTAAAGACTAACTAAAGTACTGAAGCATAAGCTTTCGTGGGCTAATACCCACTTCGTCGGATGCATGCAGTGGAAGTGTCCAGGGGCAGGCATAAATAGGTAGACAAGAACCAGGTTGGAGATAACAGGATTAGTCCAATGAGGCTGAACCAGCTTGTTATCTCTAATCAGGGAGGGTGAGGTATTCATCTAGCAGCTGAATTGTGAACAGCAAGAGAAAAGAAACTGCTCTTGTAGTTAGCTAGCCACTCATAAATCCTGTTATCTCTAACTTGGTTCTTGCCTACCTATTTATACCTGTCCCTGGATACTTCCACTGCATGCATCCTACAAAGTGGGTATTAGCCCATGAAAGCTTATGCTTCAATACTTTAGTTAGTCTTTAAGGTGCCACAGGACTCTTTGTCACTTATGCAATTCCAGACTAACAAGGCAACCTCTCTGATTCCAGTAATTATGCACTCTATCACAAATTAACTACGAAACCAAAGGGCTGGAAGATAACAAAAGCACATAATATTTAATTAAAATGCTAGGGTTGATCTTGGGGTGTACAGAGCAGCAAATTTTATTTCAGGACCAGGTAAACTGTCTGAAATTTAAAAGAATTATTAAACCTCTTGATGAATATATGATGGGAACAAACTAGCACAGGTTCAGAAAAGGATAATCACGCCTTCTAATCTACCATAATTCTTTGCATATGTCAACAAGAGAACACGTAAAAGACAACCTGTTGATATAGTTTATTAGTTCTTGTTATGGACTTTTTTGAAGGCTGTTTAAAAGTCCATTAAACAGCTTTTGAAAAAATCTAAAACAAAAACTTATATTAAGGAAACATTGGTAGATGTGCAGGTGAATGAACCAGTGATGGTGTGGCTGATCTGGTTAGGTCCTGTGACCTGCCCCTGGACACTTCCGCTGCTTGCATCCCACGAAGTGGGTATTAGCCCACGAAAGCTTATGCTTCAATACTTTAGTTAGTCTTTAAGGTGCCACAGGACTCTTTGTTACCCCTCATATGTGATCTTGTTGTTAAAGAGACGTGTCTCCAAACCTCTCTTCCCAATGAGGGCCAGGAAGTGGGAACATGTAACCAGCTTAAGAGGCTCATCCCAGGCAACATTCTCCAGGCAGGCCAGCATGCCCTTCTGGTTCACCCACTATTTAGGCTAATCCAAACCCAGTAATAATGGGCTGTGTGAGAGGGAATGGATTGTAAATGAAGAGGATTTTACGGGAACAGAGTAACTTAACAGTGCTACAGAATTCAGCTGCTCTTGTTCCTGAATTTCGTACCACTGTGCCACGGAATACACGGAATCCTGAATAAACACAAAGTTGGCACTCCTATTTATGCTCTCATAATAGAAGAATTAAGGCACAGTCTTTGGAACTGAAAGGGAATGAATATAAAACTAATAGAAGGAATGCATAATTGACACACTGACAAAAGATATTGTGAAAGTGAGGCTTAGTGGGATTCAAACAAGGATTCAACATTTATGTGGGTAATGAAAATATGGGCAAAAATAAAGAAACAGATCAGAGACATAAACTCATACTTCCGCACAGAGGCCAACCACTGATTGATGGGGTTAAGAAGAAATTTAAGCAGAATAATTGTTCATTATGAGTTTTCTTGTACTGTCCTCTGAAGAATCTAGTAGTAGCTACTGATAGAGACCAGATAATGGACTAGTTGACAATTGGTTTATTCCACTATGGAAGTTCCTATATTCATGTTTTAAAAGTACATTTTTAAGGAAATAAAATAAGGTAACTTCTTTATTAGTATAATCATAATTCAGGAAGCAAGTTGATTTGCTGATGAATAGGTTTGACACATGAAACCTTAATGTCTATGGTCCATTAATTATTTTTATTTAAAAGCTAGGACAGTTTTCCAAGTTCTGATAAACAGATTTTATACTACAATTTATGGAATCCAACACAATCTAATATGAACTATCTCTTGTCACCTGCTGATTAATAGAGTCCTGCATCTCTGTCATATAGCAAAAGAATTTGCCCTGAGTTGTCAGTATTTGAAGGTCTTGTTCTATTCACTATTAATGAATGAAATCAAGAACTGTAACAGGCATTATAAAAATATTATCTGCATTCCAAATTTGGACACCATTTAATTTTTTTCCCCCAGTTGTGTAAGACAAGTAATCCCTCCCTTGAGTCATCTCCAGTTAGGATATTTATAAAGGGAATTGTGGAACAAGAAAGAGCAACACAGGCTTAAAACTAGTTCAGCTTGGGTCAAGAGCCAAAATTAATGTTCAATTCAATCATTCACACATTAACAATTTCACTGAAATACATCAAATGGATTAAATATCTATTAAACAATATTTAGAAAATGGCATATATGTGAAACTCATCTTTAGCCATTACTAAAGAGAGCAAAGATGATATCTTTACCTAATACCAAACACATTTTGTACTGAAAAAAGACAAGGGGCCGTCTAGAGGAAGAAGTTCTTAGTGTGTACTTCAGTGTAACAGTTTAAAAGATCAGCATTTATATTACCATTTGAAATTGTGGGGATGCCTACGGGGATTATTAAAATTGGCAAAGTTTACAAATAATTTTTTCAAAAGTGCCTAAGTGATCTATGCACATAAATCCCATTTTAAAAGTGACTTTTGAGATTTGTACCCTAAATGCCATTCCATGCCTTAGTCACTGGTGAAAATCAGAGTTGTGATGATTTTATCTTAAATCTAATTAAAAAAACCAAAAAATGCTGACCTGTCATGGTACTAGTTTCTGGAACTGGATACCTTAACATTTTACCTTATTAGTCTAATATGAACATTGGAAATACATAATTTTCTCATTTTTTTTATTTGATGTATACCTATCTACATATTTCCAATGCAGCCATTACTACAGTGTCTGGTATTCTTGACAATGCCTCTCATTGGATGTTTTTTCATCATCTCTCCCAAATATGCACTTCAAGCTTTGCCACTCACTGTCTTCAACAGAAAGACCCAGTCCATTGCATCAAGATAATGAAAAATCATCCATAAAAATGTGCTTCCTGCGTTCATACTGAAATAACGTAGTTATAGGTGAAAGAATACAAATTTCTCAAGTACACGAGATCCACATCACAGCAACAATACAGATACAAGAACGGGGGGGAAATGAGTCAATGACAACCCCCTTGCATAACACACATGGATTAGAATTGTGAGCACTTTAGAGGCAGCAAGCACCCAAGCAATTTTATGGCATTTGTGCCTATGCCAATTAGTTCATTATCATGATTTCAACACCTACCCACACTGTCATCATAGTTTCATGGCCAGAAGTGACCAATAGATCATCTAGTCTGACCTTCAGTATATCACAGGACACTAAATTTCATCAGTTGCCCCATATTAAGGACAATAACTTGTGTTTGGCCGAAGAAAATTTTTCAGAAATATACCGGTCTTGATTTGAAGACTTCAAGAAATGGAGAATCCACCACTTCCTGGGATAGCTTGTTTCAACAGTTCATCACCCCCATTGTTAAAAATATTTGCTTTTTTTTTTTCAATTTGAATTTGTCTGACTTCATCTTCCAACCATAGGCTGTTGTTAGGCCTTCCTCTACTAGATTAAACAGCCCTTTAGTATCTGTATTTTGTCCTCATAAAGTTACCTGTATGCTGTAATCAAGTCAACTCTTGATCTTCTTTTTGAATAGGTATATTTTTGAATAGATTAAAAGGCATTTTCTCAACCCCTCAAATAATTTGTCTCTCTTTTCTGCACCCTTTCCAATTTTTTAACATCCTTTAAAAAATGTGAACACCAGAACAATACACAATATTCCAGTGTTGATTTCATTATTGCCACATCCGGAGGTAAAATAATCTCCCCACCCCTATTCATTGCTCCCTTGTTTATACAAACAAGGATCATCTTAACTCTTTTTACCACAGCATCACACTTGAGAAATCATGTTGAGTTGCTTGTCCACTGATTCCTAAATTATTTTTAGAGTCACTGCTTTCCAGACTGTCTCATTGTGTAGGTATGATCTGCATTCTTTGTAATATTATACGTGATATTTTCATTGATAGGAATTGAAAGTTTCAAAAACTTCTACTAACCTGATTAAACACATTTGCACAATATTGCTGGTGCACCTGGAGAGGGTTGAAAACAGGCTGCTCTTCTGTGCTTCTCAATGTCAAATGTTCATGTTCAATGGGCATTACATCCTCTTCAGAAGAATTTCCACAAAACAGCAGCTCTTTCAAATATTCCTTTTAAGAAGAAATATAAGTCAATGAGTACCACCTATCCTTGATAGCAACAGTCTGGTCAAACTCTACATACAAATTTAGCTAGTCTCTTTGCCCAAACAGATTATTATCACATCTGTCCCACCTTCCTCAGTTTCTTCTTTCTGCCCCACTGGGCTCCAGCCAGGCCCAGAGCATCTGACACTAGCATATGCACGTAAATGAGGATTTAATACGGGAAAAAGAAAACCCAGAGGGTAGGAGTATAGACCCCAAACAGAAAAAGTAATAATACTGATGGGAGGAATATCTATCATCAGGTATAAGATACAAACAGTGAAAGGATTATACTTAACCTGTCTAGGAAATATTGTGAAGTCAGAGGAGATGTTTATACACTGACTAATGCAACAAATGAGATGCTTGTACATGAATGCAAGAAGCCTGGGCAACCAAATAGCGGAACTAGTATTTCTGGTGCAGGATGCAAAACCAAATAGTATAAAGATAAGAGAAATATGGTGGAGTAACAGTTGTGACTGGAATAGAGGTATTGATGGATATGTGCTTCTCAAGAGAGAAATAAATAAAGATAAATGTGGTGGGGGTACCACTGTACACCAGTGATGTGGTACTGTAAGGAAATAAGAAGCATTGTACTTCAATGATGTGGCAGACAAAAAATAAGAAGTGATAGCATTAGCATGGATAAAACAGAATCAGTCTGTCTCAAAATCACTTTGGGGAAAGATTGTAAAAAAGATTCTATTAAAGTAGTGTTAGGGGTCTGCTCTAGACCCCCTCTCCCAGGGTGGAAACTGGAAATGGATGGAGATATCTTTGATGTTATGAGAGAGATAAAGACTATCAAACATTGTGTCATTATGGAAGACTAACTTCCTAGAAAAGACAGGAGAACAAATATTACTAATAATGGTATGACCCGGTTATTCCTGATTGGCGGCAAACAGGTCTTCAAATAGTAATGAACTAACAAGAGGTAATGCTTTTTTTAGATTTGTCTTGGGTAAGTAATGAAGACATAATAGACATTCTATTTGTAGAAAATAAACTTGGATTGAATGATCATGAGTTGATTCTATTTAAATTAAATTGAAGGATAATAAAAAAAATATGTTGGTAATTAAAGTGTTTAATTTCAAAAGGGCAAATGTTGAGAAATTAAGGGAACTAGTTAGTGAAGTAAAATAGACTGATCACCTCAAGGCCTTAAACGTGGAGAAAGCTTGAAATTGATTTAAGTTAAAGGTGCAGAAACTATCTGAAATTTGCATCCCAAGCATGTAGGGATGGACTCCAGCATTTACTAAATTGAATAACTACTCCAAAAAGGATATTAGGAATAAGCAAAGATTCTAAAAAGAAAAGGACTGATCATCAAAGAACGTTATACCTTGGAGGACAGACACCATAAAGATAAAATAAGAATTGTCAAAATTCAAGCTGAGTTATACCTTGCAACAGAAATTAAAACAAATAGTAAAAGATTCTTTAGCCATACAAATAAAAAGAAGAAAAGTGGGCAGCCACTATGCAGTGAGAAAGGGTTAGACATTAAGGATTAACTAGCTATAATATGGATAATAGGACAACAAAACTAAATTAATAGTTTGCCTCAGTTTTCAATAAGGATGCTAATGTTGAATATGGGGGCAAAGGCAAGATAGTTAATGGGAATGAGTGTATAGAAATTACCACATTCAATATGGAAGCAAAACTCAAAAAGAATCCAATGTAATCAGATTGGGAAGAGTGGCAGGAAAGTGGATAAACTGCATCCCAATATACTGAAAGAACTGTCACATAAAATTGCAAGTCTGATACAAAAGATTTTCAATATATCTGCTAAACTGGAGGTGGCCTAACTAGTGAATAGAAAATATAGTACCTATATTTAAGAAAGAAGAAAAAATAAGTCAGTCAACTACATACCTGCCAGCTTGACCTCAATATGCAAGGTTTTAGAACACATTTTAAAGAAAAGAATAACTAAAGACATGAAGGTAAATGGAAAATGAGATAAAATGCAATATATGTTTATGAGAGGTTGATCATGCCAGTCTAACCTGATATCCTTCCTCATAAGATAACTATTGTTTTTAGATCAGCTAAATATGGTACTCTAATCTATGTGCAAAGCGTTTGATATGGTATCGCACGGGAAATCATTAGTTAAACTGGAGAAGCTGGGATTAGTATAGGAATTGTAAGGAACTAGTTAATGGGAAAACAACTATAGGTTGTACTAAAAGGAAAACTATTGGTCAGGAGGGAAGTTACTAGTGGAGTTCCTCCTGGATCGATTTTCGGACAAATCTTATTTTTACTTAATGATGTTGACACAAAAGATAGGAGAGTGCTAATGAAATTTTCTGATGACACAATGTTGGGAGGCATCATCAATACAGAGGAGGATTTAATATTCTACTAGAAGAATTGGATGACCTTGAGGACTGGAATAATACAAAGATGAAATTTAATAGTCCAAGTGAAAGATCATGTACTTACAGACTATAAGAGTTTCTGCTGTAAGCTGTGGGCTCATCAGTTGGAAATGACAGAGGAGGAAAAGCACCTGGGTATATTAGTGAAAATATCAATTTGTGATACAGGTTAAAACATTTGGAGACTCAAACTGGCTTGTATAGACTGGTAATTAGGTGTTGTGTGGCATGCAAATTTCATAACCACTCAAAGCTGTAAAAGATCCTGCCTCTTCTTTCTTTATTTCTGTCTTTCCAACAATCAGTGGAGCCACAGAACCAGTCCATACTTCCCTTATTAGTTTACAGCAGTTAGACTTACATATAGTGATGTGTTAAAGTAAATTAGTGCTTGTTTTCGACAATTTTTTATATCAGTTCTTCTTAGTCCAAACTGTGGTGGGACTTTTGTTGCCTGGCATAAAGGGCGAAGTCAAGAAGACAGTAATCAGAAAATACAGCTTTTGTTCTAATAAGATGTTCACCTTGGAAAAGTGTGTGTATAAACTCTTGGATAGCTGTAGTGGAGCCATTACCAATAAAATAACAGTTTCTCGTAAGTAACTTTCTTTTCTTCACCCCCCCAAATGTGAAGAATATCTGGATATTGATTTTGTAGACAGTGTCTCTCCAAAGAATTGATGTAAACATTGTTGACTGTTCTATTTACCTAAGTAAGGACACACTGCACCTCCATTTGGTCAATGAGTAAACTATATATACCTTTCTACTGAAACTGTCTAGTTCCAGATATAGGAATGGGCTTCTTCAAGAACCAAGGAAACTTTTACACTGTGACCCAGATTTACTTCCACTCAACACCTCTCTGACTGAGGGAGAAGTGGGTGCATAGGCAACCCTTGAATTCATTTTGCAAGTTTCCTACCTTCAGGTTAGCTATGGGATGAATTAAGCCCCACCACAAATTGGAGCAGTCTGAAGGCTGTTCTAATGCACTCCTTATGCCTGAGCTGTTGAGAAGTGTTATTTCACTGGCTCTATGCCAGCCAGAGATTCTCTCATGCTCAGGGAAGCCTTATTGAAACTTCCTTGCCCTTTTGGGTACTTCCAGACTGCATCTTGGAGCAAGCCTCCCAGCTCAGGTCCACAGACCTGTGTTTGAGTGGCTCTTGCTAGCATGCTAAAAAAAAACTATGTAGATGTCGCCCACCAGGCTTGAGATCCTGAGCTCCAGCTACAATGTCTACAAAGCTATTTTTACAGTGGAAACTTAAGTCTGTGAATCCAGGCTGGAAGGCTCCCATCCAGATGTGGTGAAGACATAACCTTTGTGACACCAGAGCAAAGCATGCAGCCTTCAGTGGGGGCTAGAATCTGCCACATAGGCTAGAATTCTGTTTTCCATGGAAATGAGTTCCTTGGCATAGATGAAAAGAATGGTCTTTGACATTATTCAGAAAACATTATGAGGGAAGGACATCTCACATTGTTCTCTGCAAGATTAAGGATTCTCTTTGGGGACAAAGGACGCTGCTACTTTTTGAAATTTCTGAATACAATGAAATGATCCAAAGTGAAAATTGTTATTAACTTGGAAATTTTGTCTCCAATAAATCACCCATTTATTCCCAATTTGCAAAAATGTTTTTTACTTATTACCTGATGTCATAAAATGACCAAGTTATGGTGTAAGGCTATGATCCCTATTTATCCTATTTAATAATCGGCTAGAAAAGTGTGTGTGAAGCCGTCATGCGCAGTAGAGACGGCCCGGACTAACGGCATGCTGGGAGGTGTAGCATGCTGGGAGGTGTTGTTCAGCAGCACAACATGGCCGCCGCGCGTACACCGCTGAGAGGGAAGCAGGGTCTGGATCAGGGGCCTAGAGCAGGAGGGTGGCTGGGCGCAATAGGCGTGGGAGGGGGGCGCTGGGCCGGCGGGGCGGAGGCGCCCGGGCATGGCCCGGCCAGCTGCGCCCACCCTAGCTGGGGCCGTGGCGGAGGGGGAGAGAGCTGAGCGAGCGGGGGCCTTGGAGTGGTTGGGAGGGGGGCTGAATGAGCGGGGGGGGCCGTGGGAGGGAGGGGAGGCTGAACAAGCGGGGGGGGCTGTGGGGGGAGGGGAAACTGAACGAGCAGAGGGGCCGTGGGGGGGAGGGGAGGCTGAACGAGCGGGGGGGGGAGGGGAGGCTGAATGAGCGGGGGGGACTGTGGGGAGGAGGGGAGGGGAGGCTGAACGAGCAGAGGGGCCGTGGGGGGGAGGGGAGGCTGAACGAGCGGGGGGGAGGAGGGGAGGCTGAATGAGCGGGGGGGACTGTGGGGAGGAGGGGAGGGGAGGCTGAACGAGCGGGGGGAGCCGTGGGGGGAGGGGAGGCTGAACGAGCGGGGGGGCCTTGGAGTGGGGGGGGGCTGAGTGGGGGGTGCACTTGGAGAGGGGGGGCTGAGTGGGGGGCACACTTGGAGTCACCAGATGATAATTTCTATTTATTTATTTATATTATTTTGATGAATACATAACTTTGGTGCCACAGCTCCACAAAATCTATTATCAATTTCAATAGCTTCATGGTGCTGATTTCACAAAGTAAAGCTAATAAAAACCGCCATCCAATTTTCTCCATTCTTTGGAATAATTACTCTGAGCAGCCACTTACTGATTTGTCGTGTTAGCTTCTGTTCACATCACAAATTTTAAACTAGTTATGGAAAGCAGTGCTTAGCATGATTTTTTGCCAAAAACTATACATTTTTAAAGTGGTTTCACAGCCATGTTGAAGAAATCTGTTTGAGCCTTGCCAAGGTCTTGAGTGTGGCCCCATTAAAAATGTTTTCACTTAAAGCTGTCATATATATGTACTTTTGAATTACTTTCTTAAACCATTGAATGCTGTTGAGAGATGCTATTAAACAGATACTGTCTACTAGTCCAAATAAAGCAAAATTTCAGTGATTTCTGTATATATGCATACTTTTATACAGGCATACATCATAGCTAAGATTACAAAAACAGAGGCACAAAGTTGGGCTCCAAAGTCCATATTTAGGCAATTAAACAGCTGACTTGATTTTCTGAAGTAATGAGTGACCAGCTGCTCCTATTGACATTATATGGACTTAAGTACCTAATTGTGGATTTAGGAACCTGACTATAGGCAGTCATTTTTGAAAATCTTGGCCTATGCTGAAATTTGCAGTATCATGCATTCTGTTATATGCACTTACTTATACTCTAACTACAAATATATATAAGTAATGCTTTTAAAAAAAATTACATAAATTCAGGCATGTACACCTGTAGTATCATTAATCTCCCAGAATTAGGCTCTATATCTCACAGGTTACTGAAGCCAAACTGGGAGATTTTAGGTGCTAAAAGTCTGGTGGAGCACCGAGGCTAACTCCCTGGCTCCGCACAGCTTCCAGAAGCAGTTGGCACGTCATTGTAGCCCCTGGGAGATGCAGGCGGTCTCCACACGCTGCCCCCACCCCGAGCGCCAACTTCGCAGCTCCTATTGGCCTGGGACTGCGGCCAATAGTAGTCATGTGGGCAGGGACAGCATGCAGGGAACCTCTCTCTCTCCCCACTCCCCCCACCTAGGAGCTGCTGGCAGAAGGATGTGCTGGTTGCTTTTGGGAACCACACAAAGTAAGCATTGCCAAGCCGGAGACCACCCCACACCTCCTCCCGCACCCAAACTCCCTCCCAGAGCCTGTGCCTGCACCCCCTCCTGCACCCAAGCCTTCTGCTTCCACCTGGTGAAAATGAAGGTGGGTTAGAGTGAGTGATGGAGGGAGGATTGTGTGGGTAGGGATGGGGCCTTGGGGAAAGGGCCTGGCCTCGGGGAAGAGGTGGGATGGGGTGGGGCAAGGGTGTTTGGGTTTGTGCGATTAGATAATTGGCAATCCAAAGTATCACACAATTAAACATACCTGTGTTTATTTAAATGTGTAATATTTTATGATTGTGTAAGAGCAATAAAAGACAAACCTCTCTGTATCCCTTATGCCCTTATCAAAAAAGATTCTTGCATTTGCTGCTTATCAGATATTAAGGGAGGGGTTAACTGTTGGTCAAGAAAACCCCTCTTCCCGTAACCTCTGCTCACTGTTAGCCAAGAGACCCCTTACCGTTAACTCTGCCTGGCCTTACACAAGACATCTTTCCAAAGATGTCTTATCGGCAGTCAAACTTGCTTCAGGAACCACAAAACTGGTTCAAGCAAGAGGCCCCCTGGCCCTGCAGAGAGTGGTCTCCTATGTCGAAATGCAAGACTTGTTATTGTCTTTGAAGGATATAAATACTGCTGTGTCAAGCTAATAAATGGCCACACTCTTCCGAAGCTATCAGCCAGACGAAGGTGCACGCCCTTTTTGATCAAAAAGCTACCTGTTGTCTGTGTGTTTCTTGGTCTCTGACAGTTTTGAGCGATAGACCGACTCCGCACGATCCGGGTGTGGAATAAGTAAGCAGGACAAGCTAATTTAACCTAACAATTGTGTAGGATGAGGTGGAATCTTTTCCATAGTTTAGGGCAATTCAGTACACATAGAGTTACCATATATCCAGGTTTTCCCAGACATTGCCTCTTTTTTGAGGTTTCATCCTCTCCCTGGGTAGATTTTTCAGACAACAGGCAATGTCCGGGATTTTTGCAGAACTCATGCTGCAGCTTAGAAAGAGCCATGATTGGTCCATTTCCCGATTGGTCCCTCCCTTGCATCTGATTTATCCATTCTCCTGAAGCCACAGCTGCCGGATCCCGCCCACCGAGGCCCTGGCTCTGGGGAGGGGGTCCCACAGGGAAGTGCTGATTGATGGCTGGCGCTGCGTCCTGAGCTTGCTCCAGCTGCACTGACACCATGACAGGTAGCAAAACTGCCCCTACCACCAGTCAGTACCCCTGCCTCAGGTATCCCCTCAGTTACCCCCAACTGCACCCCCCTCTAATTCCTCCTCTCCCTCCAACTCCCCCTTTCTCTGGCAGGGTCCTCTTTTGGGGAACCTGAAAAATGGTAACCCTAAATATCAGAAATCATGAGACTCCTTTTATCTTGTCTAGATTCTATGGGTTGCAATACAAAATTGAATTTGCTTCTAAATGATTAGCATAGATGCTCTTCTATTAATATTAAAAGTGATTTAACTACAGTGGGTTATACAGATTATATCAGCATCTGAATGAATTTACTTCATCACTACAGCTGTAGGGTTTGTTTGTTGTTGTTTTTTAAATGAGTGGAATTGACTTATGATATTTAATTCTATTTTCTGTAGGAGTCAGATTTTCCATAGCATGCTGAGTTTCTTACTATATTCTAACTCCTAAAATAGATCTGTGGTCTACACAATATAAATCTGAAGCAAGTTTATGAGCCATGCTACTGTTAAAGTACATAAATAAAATCTATATTGTTTCCTGTAAAGTAATCTTTACTATACAAATGCAGAAAAGCCTGAATTGAATAGGTTCTATTACAATGCAATATTGAGTTTGGTATTGACTTTTAGAAGCATTATCACCTCCTTGACTAACCCTTAGCTGCCAGCAGACGCTGCCTCAGGCCAGTACACACCTAATTGCTCAGTAAAAAGGCCGTTTCCCTACCTCATTGAGCCGGATGATGTGATAAATTTGCCTCAGGTACTCGCTGCCACCTGGTTTGTGGCAGATATCCAGGACCATCATGTTTATTTTCTGCTCAGTCAGTTCAAATGCAATACCTTCTTTCTCTAACCCTGCACCTTCTTCTACTGAAATAAAAGCACTAAAATAAAGAAAGCATACAAATATTACTATTGTAAAGTAATAAATACTGTATTGTT